>CP136065.1:128412140-128722140 GCA_032622095.1 Siphonodentalium dalli | reverse complement strand
ATCGACCCCCCTTTTTAAAATAACCGACTAACGATTCTCATTCTAAGAACAATAACTCTATAAACGTACGCTCTTCCAATAATTCTTCCAATAATTCGCGATCAGGTTGAGGCGGGGTCGTCGCCCTCTTTTTAGCAACGATTTTTTAAATAACCGACTGACGATTCTCGTTCTAAGAACAATAACTCTATAAACGTACGCTCTTCCAATAATTCTCGATAATGTAAGTGTGTCATTTATGTTGAAAGATGAATAAAGAGCGTTGCTTTACTATGAGGTAATACTAAGGGTGTCTTGTGCTCCGACACGTACACATTGTGTACGCGCATGAATAGGTGCGGGTAAGTGATGTGAGATGTGGGATAGGGGGAGGGGAGTATTATGACGTAGGTCTGTGACAAACATTGAGTGGAAAATCTCTTGTCAAACAAAAGATGTTTACCACGATAGAACCCAGCGAGATATTATTATTGAAAAGATAATCGATTATACATGTATTTATTGGTGATGACATAATTCACATATGGTAGGATATACAATATTTAAAGTGTTCATTTTTTAAATCCCAGTTGACAGAATCAGACATTTCTTCGGATGAATACGCACTATCCAGTAGGTGGGAATATTCATCTGTTGATCAAAATACAGTAAGATGTATGTGTGTCTAAATCGTTACGCAAATAATTTGGTTAAGCCGTCTTAACCAAATTATTTAGTTTCAGACATTTAATAGTCGGCCGATATTATTTTCAGTAAGAAGTATGCCTGTCTGAACCTTTAAGCACATAATTTGGTTAAGCCGTCTTAAGCTGAGATTATTTAGTTGATGTGTCAGACATTTAATAGTCGGCCGAGATTACAAAGCAACTTCACACGATGAACCAACAATATACACACACCCACATGATGCTCAAATGTGACGACCTGCTCTATGAATTGGTTAAGCCATCTTAAGCTGAGATTATTTACAGACAGACACGCAATAGTCGGCCGAAATTACAAAGTTCCCCCCAAAAAAAACAACTTCACACGATGAACCAACTTGTTACTCAACAATATACACACACCAACAGGACGCTCTGACACCCATATCGAAAATATACTTACGCCCATTTTTATCAACAATTCTCAAATATATAGTACTATAGTACTAACATACTCAAAATACACTTACGCCCAATTTTACGATTGAACCTAACGAGTTGCTCTATCTTCTAGTTCATACCAGACGGTTATCTTGGTGTCAAGAAAGTTGAGACCATAGTAAGTCCAGACGGGTCCGTGTACCAGTTTGTGGATTACTGGACGCGGGACCCATCCATTACAGAAGCTGTCTCAACAGGAACGGACCTATGAGTAGACCAGAGATGACGTCAGCAGAGACGCAGACAGCAGTCAGTGGAGCGTGGTCATGTCAGGAAGAGGTCACCATTGGAAGGGGCGATGTACAGGAGGAGCCGCTGGACTTGAGCATGCGCCATGACGAATAACTTATGAACATTATTGGTGTACATTAAGCAATTTCTTTGTTACGGTCCAGGTGGACCAATTTCTTCGTAGGTAGGGGTGGTGTAACGTGGCTACGTTTTACTAAACTTATGTTGTTTTGGTTCTTAAACTACTTTCATTCTTAATTATATTTATCTTTAGAAACTCGTTAGTTTAGTTCTTCCCGTAGCCATGCTATTACTACTCCGCTGTCTAATAAGAAATCGTTCACATTTTAATCATCTAATTTGTTTAGTACCAGTATAAATCACCTAAATATCAGTTAATCATATTCCAATCTATCATATATTCCGTTCGCATGCAATAACTCTCCGTAATATTTCTGTATTTTAATGTTATTCATCATTCATTTCATCCGTAATCATTTATTTACATTTCCTATCTTCGCTGGTGACATGTTTCTTCCGGTCAAGGCCGTTCTTAAAAGCACGTGGTCGCTATGGAAGCATGTCAACAGTTTATCGGTTTCCGGCCATCGGGTCGCCTTTATGGGGTAGCTTTTACTGGGTCGTGTCTATCGGGTCGTGTTATGGGGTCGCTTTACGTTGCATTCTGGGAAAGGGTCGCCTTGGTATTTAAGCCAATGCGACCCAACCCAATGGTCAGATCACATTCAAACGTCTAACTGGAATAGTCTACAGAATTATCGCTCGTTTACTCAATACTATTTTCACTTTATATAATAAAGGTAATTTGCAACGTACAGGATACCATAACCAGATCGGTGCTAAACCCGTCCCAATGCCATAAATGATAAAAGAATCATGGAGAATAATAATTATTTATAATTATTAAAGATATATTTTATGACACAGGATTGGGAAAGACTGAAAGTATCATTTCAAGGGGTTTTCAAGCATAACAGTTGCAGTACATTGAATGGACAATTACCTGTATTTAAGCCAGTCCTTGGCTATAGTATGAGAAAAAGAGAGAATTGATAATTTCATATCATTCATAGACATTTAATCACCATTATGAATGTTGCTTTCTGGATAATTGTGATCACCATGAATGAATAAATCAGATCGTGAACTTGTACCCTGGGCCATATAAACACAAACAGAGACCTGGAGACCCAGTGCTACCAGGACATGATCCAGATTTGAACAGACACATAACGCAGTTGGGTTGATATATATATACAAATAGACCGCTCGACCAACCAAACCCAGACAGCGTTACAATATTATTAGTTTTATTGGGAAAAATTGTTTCCAGACCATTATTCAACAGATATATAATATAATTATTTACATACATGTATCCCGTATGTGTTACACTATTAAATCCTGTTTGGTAATTGGGTACTGCCAATTGAATCACCCGTTACATACCCCGATAACACTCAGACCATAACACAATATCACAAATTGTTGCCCTATTCTGATTCTGACCTAATCACTAAACATTACATTGAATTATTAATTGATAGTAGCATTTGCAGACAGGTGTCTTTAACTTATATGTATTATTTTATACCCGGAAACTATATAAAATGTGTTTAGGAAGAGATAGCCCATCTTTAATATGAGGTTGTAATGGTCAAAAGAGGAATTTTTTACACATTTTGAATTTTGTTCACCCTATATCAAATATTCCATTGCTCGCCGCTTATAAAGAGCGACCATGCTTCTGTCGCCCAAAAGCAGTAGATGTTATTAAAATATTGTTCTCAATTAGGTGCCTAATACTTGAGATGGCCTAATAATAGTGATGGATGGGAATTTAGCTGAAATTAATATTAGTGATGCCAATTTCACTCTATGTCTCAATGTTAAATAGTGATCATTGAGAATTTTCTCAAAAATTAATAATCATGCATTGGCCTACTTACGGGTTTAGTTTAATTTAGTTTAAACATATTTTATTGCCATATAATATATACATGTATATATACATACAACAATTGGGATTAGGACACAAGTGCCGACACTTAGATTTGTCCCGTTCCCAGATAAACAAACAGGGGTTAGAGAGGCACCGACCGAATCGACAAGGCAATTATACATATATTGTTAATGTATTTATAATGTGTATACTATGTTAGAGCGGGTTGAACAACGGCGGGGCGTTGTATGCAGGACAATAATCTGCAATGTCATATAGTATATCTTTGGTATATAAATTCAGTGAGATCTTGGTTACTGAGGGGGCGGGCGTGATAAGTACTGGATTAATGGTCTGATGTGTGGTGGGAGTTGTGGCCAGGTCGGGCGGTGCCTCACTAAACAAAGTATAAAGCGGCAAACAAACAAACAAAAATATTATTTTTTTCAGTTAGTGCAACAAAGAAAATGGTATATTGGGTAACTCCCATACATGTATGTAATTTTGTTTTGTATTATGTTTTATAATAAGTAAGAAGTTTTGTAGTAAGACTGATCCAAGTCCACTGGATTCACGAGAATCGTTCTGACAGTGCAATGTATTTATGAACGGCCAAGAACATTTCAGTATTATCGCGGTCACTAATTATGGGGTTTCCTATTACTAGGTTTTCAAGGGTTATATTACCAAATTGTATCAAATTATCGAATAGTTCCTGTCTTATTTGTGTATAGTGAACACATTCAAAGAAGTAGTGATAAGCATCTTCGATTGGGCTACCACACGCACACGATGGAGATAAAGCTATATAGTTATTTAATTTGTCGAGATTAAGATCGCTACAGCAGCATCTTATTCTACAATGAAGAATGTTCAGTGTACGTTTACCTGTATTATAGTACCTTGGCGGTCTTGGCATTTTCACCCCAATAGCATTTTTAAAAGGGTCGGTTTTTAAACACCTCTGCTCGGGTTTTAATTGATTCCACTCGTTAACACAGGACGGGAAAAATGTTGCGCGAAACTGGGTGCCGCTCGAAAGGGAATAAAGTTGGTACCGTTCCTCAAGTTATAATCTGTTGAATCTTCTACTTTCTGTGGTAAGGCTTTTAGTAAATAATTTGGGGCGTTTCCGGTTGCGATTTTATGAAACAGTGTCATTTTTTTGACGTGTCGGCGTTCAGATAGTGTTTGCCAACACACTTCTGAGAGTAGACGAACGTTGGGTACGGACCTTGTACAACCAGAAACTATTCGTGCGGCATCACACTGTAAGTTTTCCAATTTTGTGAGGTGAATAACGGCGGCACACGCCCAGACGGGGCTTGCATATTCTAGGATCGGTCTAATAAACGAGAAGTACATAATTTCTAGAGTGTGGCGATTTAATATGTTCTTTAATTTCCGTAACTGTGATAATCGGGATGATGCTTTTTTGTATGTTGATAGTATGTGTATATCCCATTTGAAATTAACTTGTAATTCGACGCCTAGATGTTGGTGTGTTTGGGCAAAGCTCACCGGTGTCCCAGCAAAATCAAGGCAAGGGTGTTGATTGTTTGCTCGGCTGAATAGGAGGGCGTTTGTTTTATCCGGATTGAAATTCACTAGCCACCTAGCGGCCCAGTCATGAAGGGAGTTTAAATCACAATTGAGATTTGTTTCAATATCTTCAGTAATAAGTGCGGTTTGCATTATACACGTGTCATCGGCGAACAGGCGCGTGACCGAAGTAATGGTATCGGCTATGTCATTGATGTATATCAAAAATAGTGTAGGGCCGATAACCGACCCTTGAGGGACACCAGCACCAATTGTTTTGTATGACGACAAGTCATTGTTAACCCTAACTCTCTGCATACGGATATGGAGATAACTACCGAACCACTTTAATAAGCTGCCAGAAATGCCATAGCGTTCAAGTTTCAGGAGTAGGCCGCGATGCCAAACTTTGTCAAACGCCTTTGAGACATCGCAAAAAACGCCACAGGTTGTCAGACCATCATCCGCCGCTTGCGATAATTTGTGATATATATCTAATAGCTGTAATTCGGTACTATGTCCAGGTAAGAAGCCAGATTGGTATTCATACAAGAGACTGTTGTCGTGCAAATGACTAAAGACCTTTTTAAATATGATTTTTTCGAAAACTTTGGCTATACAACATAACAGGGAAATGGGTCTATAGTTATTTGCATCCCGTCTATCCCCTTTTTTGTAAATTGGAATAACATCGGCTTTTTTCCATTCAGACGGGAAGATACACGAGTTAAGTGACTGGTTAAAAATTATCTTTAGTGGTTTACACACGGTAAATTTGGTTTCACGCAACATCCGGTTACTTATTTCATCATGGCCAGTAGCTTTTCCAGATGGCAAGGCTTTCAGTATGGTTTGGATTTCAGACTCACTGGTAGTTAATGAGCTCAGTGTTTTCTTAGTTCTGAATCCGAAAGTAGGCAATTCGCCTGGTAAATTCGATATAAGACTATTTTTCATGAATGTTTCGTTAATAAATTCTGCTTTCTTGAGGTCATCTTCGATGACAACCCCCGAGTCTAACAGGTCTGGTATGCTGGTATCCGAGTTGAAATTGTTTAAAAATTGTTTGGTGATTTTCCAGAAATTTTTTGAGTTTTTTTCCAATGTCAGGGAACAGTCAATCTTTTCCATGAACGTGGCCTTTGCAAATTTTTTCATATTATTTGCTTTATTTCGGGCGCGCTTATAAATGTCCCAATGGTGGGGTGTATTTTTGTTTATGGCAATTTTTCTTAGGCGATCACGCTTTCTTATCTGAGTTCGCAATTTGGAGTCAAACCATGGTTTGTCATCTGTCCTAATTGTCGCCATGTGATTAGGTATGCATGTTTTAGCTATGGAAAGGAAACTGTTAGTGAACTTCTCAACCATGTTGTTTACACAAGGTATGTCGTCGTCACCACGGAGGTGACTAGGCCAATCAGTGTTACTTATCATATTATTCATTTTCACAAAGTTCGCTTTGTTATAATTCCAGACACATCTTTTGGTAGGTTTAGAGACCATACGATCACAGACAATTTCGACACACGTTGCGCGATGGTCTGACACACCGGGCTCAAGTGTTGAGGGATTAATCGCCGATACGGTATCAGAGATGATAATCGGATCAATCAGCGTGCGCGTTGTACCGTCTATGCGCGTCGGTTCGTCAATGACATTTTTTAGTGTTAGCTCGTCCATGATATCCTGCAGTGAACCGGTCGGTTTAAGGAGGTCACAATTCAAGTCACCGACTACGACAATAGAGGGGTTTAGCGATAATGCTAGGTGTAGTGAAGACAACAGATATTCCCAGTAGTTAGCTAGGCATTCGCGGTCCGATCTATACGTTACACATAATAGGAATTTGTCTCGGGCATTTACTTCGAACCATAGCACATCATCATCAAAATGAAGCTCAGGAAGGGGCCGATAGGAAACCTTGTTTGAAAAATACACCGCGGCACCACCCTTTTTCTCTGTTTTGTCGTGCCGGATGGGCAATGAAAAGTTTGGAATTAAAAAATTTTCATTTGGGAAATTTTCCTGGAGGTGTGTCTCAGAGAAACATAATACATCATATTCTTCAATAATGTGCATGATACTTTCAAGCTTGTGTCGAATGCTCCGAATATTGTAGTGAAAAATAGATATTGTTTGTAAGTCTTTTGGTCCTGGGTTTAAATGGACGTTGCCTGATATCAGTAACAATAGAGATAACGTGAGGGCGGATACCATGACATGTCTCAAGTTATAGTGTTTTATCCTTAAGCCACATCGTGTACGACACACGTTTATTTTCGGTAAACTATGGCGGCCGCTGTTCAAGCAATTGTAGAATTTGCCAACTGCCTCTCTATGCATTGTTATTTCAGCTACCATGGGCTATTACACTGATAAAAAGTTTGTACTCTCTGGCAGTGGCTAGCATTTGGGTAATGTCAGTATTCTCATGAGTTAGACATGGATCAGTCTCAGATACATAGTGTAAGTTTGGTAAAGTATTCATAAGTGCACAAAACAAGCATACAAAATTCAATGGAATGATTTGGGATTCAGGCGAGGGCATATCTTCGTATAGGGTACTTGGGATGGGTGGTTTTAATTGAATGGGGGACCCGCTACTCTTGGGTGTGAATGGGGGGGGGGGGTGATTGTTGTATTTAAAATCATTCAGCCGATGACATTGGCAAGCAATGCAGGCCTAGCTGTAGAATCTGAATCCAAACATACAGAAACTTAGCAATGTCACTATCTGAATAATGTCACTAGTTAACCTCCTTAATTTTTGACCTACTGTTCGCTTTTAGAAACGGGTCGTGTATTGGTGGGACCTATTGCTTGTCGTGATGGGAATCAGTATGCAGCGGTGATATTATTGTAGGAGCACTTAAGTATTCGCAAATGTTTCCTCGATGTTTATGGAAAATGGGTGTTCAGGATTGAAAGGAGGAATAATTTAATATTTAAGCAAACCCAGCCTTAGGGATGCACGGTAAGTGTGTATTCCGACTCGCCACACATGCTTCTGAGTTTGGTAGTTGTTTTGGGACAGGGTCGTCATTTGAAAGTATGTAGTGCTTACAGTTGCAATTTGAGTATACAATTTGGGGGGGGGGGGGGGGGTGGCACTTAGACTTATGTGGTCGGATGGGGATGACCGTGGCTTGGTCTGTGGAAACAATGCAGTAGTGAATGTCGAATGGGGGTAAATGTCGAGTGGTGTGGGCTTCGTTGGGGCCTGGTAGTGCATGTAACTCAGGGTGACTCAAGGTGCCACTGGGAGGAAGCCAGAATTTAGGTAGTCAGGCAGAATTAAGGATCATGAGACCTCATTTGATATGTGATATATACTGGCAGTTGTTTGTAAAGTTGTTCAATTTCTTATTGGATTTTCTTAACTTATATAATGTGGGACATTTTCGAATTAGTTTCGAAAAGAAATGGATTATTACACGAAGTCGATAGTGTTAATTGTTTTGTGTTTTGTTTTTTAAATTAATTTATTTGTTTAGTCTTTCAAAATTTCTTTACAAATATTATATTATTATTAATTTATTGATACATGTGTAGTGTAGTTTCGAGTAGATCTCCAAAAGAATAAGATGGTTTTAAAGGGAAGGGGGTAAGGTCACGTGATCCTCAATTCGCAAGATTAAGTAAACTTGGTTTAGAGGTGGGGGAGATACATTTATGCATTAGTTTGTGTCAATGTGCTTTTTGTGGGGTTTAGATTCCATCCCAATGGGTTGTGGTATAAAATGTGGTGAGCATATGTAATTGGGAAGTAGGAATAAGTCAACACAGGAAAAATTATGATAGGTGGCAAGACAAGTCTGGCACAAAATACAGAGAATACAAATATTAACAACACTGTAGTCAACAGTAAGAAGGCAACACATATTCATGCAATTAAAGTGATAGTCATGATTTCTGGTCAGCATTTACAACACAAAACTATTTGCTAATATTATTTTGTGAGTCATATGTTTCTCAAGTAAGTGAATATTATGTTAAATAACCCAGCAATGACTTGGGTTATGGTAAATGACAAATAGCCAGCTGATCTGTGGTGATGAAGATAAGTAACATGTTGACATGATGAAAATCATCATCTTAAAGGTAAAACTTAACCTTGGAATTAAAGTGATGATACATGTGATCTTAGATTCTGGCCACCATTTAAGGCAGCCATTTTGCTGGGGGCTGGATAGTTACTTGGTACCGAGCATGACAATACCTGACCTGTGAGCCGTGTGACTCATAACGTGCACTTTCTGAATCACACAGTCCACACATCAGCCACTATAATGCTAGGCACCAAGCAACTTTAATGTATATATATATATATATTTTTTTTTTTGGAGTATTGGATACATGAGTAGTACAAATGTAATAGATAAGACAGTATTCAAAGCCAGCTCAGGCAATAAATTTAATTATCCAAGACATAGCTAGGAGGATAACTTTATATTCGCCAAACGGGTGATGACAGATGTTATGGATTTTTGGAATGCCTGTGTGATGTGATAGTATTGGTGGTTGCAAGTATTTTTTATATTTATTTTGCATGCCCGGTAAGCGAAAATTATCTCAGGAACTTCCGAATGATTTGACATCAAATCGGACAGGGCACCTTTAAATTTTTTAGTGCAGCAAAAAATATATAGATATTGAGGCTCCAGTTAATTTGTTTTGAATTTTTTTTCAAGGCTTTGATTTCAGTAATCAGTTATGACCAGCTGGGGTACTTTATTGGCTGGTAATTCAGTCAAATACTGAGAAATAACCTACATTTAATATGGAACCATTTTGCACCACAGTACAAAATCTATACAGCCACTGATATAGTCGATATTGGTATTTTTCTCCAGGTGCCTGTATTTTACACCTAATCATTCAACAGTGATATATCATAATCCCCTGTCAAACCAACCATTTTTTTTATTTGAGTCCAGTTTGAACTGTTTCTCTGTTAGATCAGTTCATTTTTTTGGGTACTAGTAACAAAGGTAAAAAAATTGGGGTGGGTGGCTGTGGGTGGGTGAACATTTTGGATAGAATCATTTCTAATACAAGATTATAACATTAACTAAAACATAAATGGCACTTTATGTATGGACATGTATTGGAAAGGATAGTTATTTTGTAGTTCGCTTGTTTCTTTCCAGATGGCCAGGACACAACTGGGATAATCATAAGCCCACAATGGGTTCATATTTAGCAGATAATTGATTTTTTAACAAAGCCAAAATAAAAAAAGACATGTGTTTCTGGTGACCCACCCACCCCCACCCCTATTCCAGCACCCCCGACCATTTTCATTTTATTGATTTTGCAAAATTAGTACACATCCGATTTTATTTTCCGTGTAATCCGATTCATTTCCGTGTAAATCAAACATATCACGTAAACTGTTAAACCACAAATTATACCAGACTTCAATTGGGTCACAGCCGAATAAATACTATTTTTTCATGTTTTATTCAATAAAACAATAAATTACACTATATTCTAATATTACGTACTTAGTTTTATTATTTTATAGTACATTAGAAACAAGGAGAAGCAGTCTGCGGGGTATTCATATTTATTTTGAGCAAAGTTGAAAAAATAAAATGAAAAAATAAAATAAAATGAAAAGCCACCCCACCCATATTTTTTTCTCGCATGTCACCAGAAACACAGGTATATTTGTTTTTGGACTAATTTGTCACTATAGAATCTATAGCCCTGGTGATTTTCTGAATATTAATTTATACATTATAATTTAACCAGGTTTAATCCAAAAATAACGGGATCTAAAAACTATTTCAAGCTCAACAAATATAATAGAAAATATGTGGTCTATTGTGTATATCAGGATGTATAGGATGTAAAAAGTGAAAGAAATATATTAAGTTTGAGAGTTTGGCACTTAATTTAACAGATAAAATTATCTGACAAGAAAGTATATTTTTGTGATTAGTACATTATTTTATTTTTCAGGGGGGGGGGGTATACTAAAATTAGTAGTGGCAGAGGTGTGAATTAGGGGCAGTTGGGTTACCGGGAAAATTATTTTTTAAAGCCTGACTAGTAACCAACCACCTTGAAGCAGTGGAGCTGGTAGCCTTGTATACATGTACATGTACCTATCAGATATATTTTGAAAGTTCTGTGATGATTCTTGCAAAAAAATATTTTTAGTATAAACCATCTATTAAATTGGTGTTCAAATTACACTTGATAATGTTCATTTTGGGGTTCTTTGTAAAATTGAGCTTTTTCATGTATTTATCACATTTGATTTCAAATTCAATATTAAGCACCCAAACATGCCACAATAAAATGAATCTAATCTGAGGAATTCTACAGCAAAAAGCAAGGCTGTCTTATAGGCCTCACCAGCTGGATGTTGGATCAATACCAGTCATTTCCCCCAAAAATTTAGTGAAGAAAGTTGAGCTTTTTCATGTTTTCATCAACACATTTACTTTAAAGTAAATATAAGTCACTCACACATGCTTAAACAAAATGATCGGATATTTAGAGTATATCATACCTCACTAGATGGCTATTGGGTCATTTCCCCGAAATTAAGAAGTGAAAATTTAGCATTTTCATGTTATCGGGCCAATATCAGTAATTTTTCTCCAAAATTTAGAGACGAAAACTGAGCTTTTTCATGTTATGATCAACATATTTGGTTTGAATGTAAACATCAAGCAATCGAACATGCCCATATGGCATTATCTGATAAGGTGAGTCCAAGAACAAAAAGCAAGGCTGTATTCCATGCCCCATTAGCTATTGGGTAAATATTAGTATTATTTTTCAGAATTAAACAGCTATATTAAATGGCAAAGAATTAGTTTTTTCATGTTATCACCAACCTATTTGCTTTTAAAGTAGATAAATATAACACTTATACATGACCAGATGGAATAAGCAGGCATGTGGACTACATGAGCCAGAAAGCAAGGTTGTAGCATATATTCCATGTCTGCATAGCTGCTGGTCATGGGCCAATATTAGTCATTGTTAATTTAGTCCTGACTTGTCAATGGCACTGTAGTCACATGACTGGCTATATGGCTTTGTCAATTATAGTAAACAATTGCCTGAAACGTGTTATTTATCAACATGTTGTTTGACAAAATTTTGCCATATTGTCAACAGAAAGCCTATTGATTTTTGAGCTATCCATCTTCATTCGCAATTTGGTCCAAGACCGTCGACTGCTTACTGGGCCCCTAATAATTCTTGATTGCGGAAAATAATAGATTTCAAAAATCGATATCTGATAACTCTGAGCTTTGATATGTGGGTTCCTCGACTCGAATAAAATATTTTTTACCCCCGAATCCAAATAGATAGTAAATGAGGGCTGCTAAATTATATTATGCATCTTTAACCCTTCAATGAAATTTGCAAATAAAATGTGCCTGTGCATTCTCTTTAATAGAGCCATGTAGGCGTATATATAACTTATAAGAGAATACATTGGCCAAGCAATATTTACTGATACATGATACAATATATATACCAAGGAAATGGCCATCTATACCATAAGCCTTTGGCTTACTGCCAAATCCTTTTCTCTAATGTTGAATTGTTAATATCTTTATATTTGCTAGTTCTTGAGAATAAAATATTGTTTACACTAACAATATTTGCATTGACCTTGTAAGCCAGTGCATTCTCCTATATATGCGAGGCTCCCTATGGGAGACTAACATATATAAGAGAATGCACCGGTACATGATATTTAATGCTGCACCAGCGCAGCTCCCACCATGAAAGAGTTAAGTAAGCTAATTAAGTTAAAAGAACAAATTTCACACTACATTATAATTTAAATATCAGAACAAATTCATCCTATTGTTCATAAGAAATTTCCTCTAATATTTTGTTAGGCATGAAATTTCCAAACTATTTAAGATTTTCGTCAAAGTTGGGGGGGGGGAATACACACCCTCCGGTCACCGCGTCCCAATGGGAGGCCAAATACACATTTAATAGCTAATTATGCTAATCACTATGGAAATTGAATAAAGCTTATATGGGAGGCCAAATTAATTTTTAATAATTATTTGCAGGTAAGCACAATTAATTGTGCTTATATTAGAACAATTATTTACATTTAAGTGAAAAAATATGGGACGCCAAATTGACATTTAATAAATAATTGAGCTTAAGCGCAATAAGGAATCCCTTATTACGGCTAAGCACATTAAGGGAAGATCTAATTGTGCTTAAGCACAATAAGGAAATTCCTTGTTGTGCTTAAGCGCAATAAGGAATATCTTATTGCGCTTAAAGGAATCTCTTATGGAATATTCTTATTGCACTTAAGTGCAATAAGAGCTAATTGCGCTTCGCAATAATGAATATTCCTTATTACGCTTGGTTAACAGGCAAATATAGGTTAATTCTACTATTTGCAGAGGGGTGATCTCATGAGGGAGATATTAATTGCGCTTAAGCACAATAAGGATGTAATCTCTTATTGTACTTAATCGTAGTTAGATATTCCCTTATTGTGCTTAAGCGCAATTTTAAAGGGATTCCTTATTGCGCTTAACTCATTACCACTCTGACCGCAGCTGACTACAACCCCCAGGTTACTTTGACGTTGTGACATTAAAAACTCAGTGCACCTTGCCACGGCGACGTAATTTACGTCCCATTTCCTATATTAAATGGCAAAGAATTAGTTTTTTCATGTTATCACCAACCTATTTGCTTTTAAAGTAGATAAATATAACACTTATACATGACCAGATGGAATAAGCAGGCATGTGGACTACATGAGCCAGAAAGCAAGGTTGTAGCATATATTCCATGTCTGCATAGCTGCTGGTCATGGGCCAATATTAGTCATTGTTAATTTAGTCCTGACTTGTCAATGGCACTGTAGTCACATGACTGGCTATATGGCTTTGTCAATTATAGTAAACAATTGCCTGAAACGTGTTATTTATCAACATGTTGTTTGACAAAATTTTGCCATATTGTCAACAGAAAGCCTATTGATTTTTGAGTTATCCATCTTCATTCGCAATTTGGTCCAAGACCGTCGACTGCTTACTGGGCACCTAATAATTCTTGATTGCGGAAAATAATAGATTTCAAAAATCGATATCTGATAACTCTGAGCTTTGATATGTGGGTTCCTCGACTCGAATAAAATATTTTTTACCCCCGAATCCAAATAGATAGTAAATGAGGGGTGCTAAATCATATTATGCATCTTTAACCCTTCAATGAAATTTGCAAATAAAATGTGCCTGTGCATTCTCTTTAATAGAGCCATGTAGGCGTATATATAACTTATAAGAGAATACATTGGCCAAGCAATATTTACTGATACATGATACAATATATATACCAAGGAAATGGCCATCTATACCATAAGCCTTTGGCTTACTGCCAAATCCTTTTCTCTAATGTTGAATTGTTAATATCTTTATATTTGCTAGTTCTTGAGAATAAAATATTGTTTACACTAACAATATTTGCATTGACCTTGTAAGCCATTGCATTCTCCTATATATGCGAGGCTCCCTATGGGAGACTAACATATATAAGAGAATGCACCGGTACATGATCTTTAATGCTGCACCAGCGCAGCTCCCACCATGAAAGAGTTAAGTAAGCTAATTAAGTTAAAAGAACAAATTTCACACTACATTATAATTTAAATATCAGAACAAATTCATCCTATTGTTCAAAAGAAATTTCCTCTAATATTTTGTTAGGCATGAAATTTCCAAACTATTTAAGATTTTCGTCAAAGTTGGGGGGGGGGGGGAAATACACACCCTCCGGTCACCGCGTCCCAATGGGAGGCCAAATACACATTTAATAGCTAATTATGCTAATCACTATGGAAATTGAATAAAGCTTATATGGGAGGCCAAATTAATTTTTAATAATTATTCTAATAATTATTAGAACAATTATTTACATTTAAGTGAAAAAATATGGGAAGCCAAATTGACATTTAATAAATAATTGAGCTTAAGCGCAATAAGGAATCCCTTATTACGGCTAAGCACATTAAGGGAAGATCTAATTGTGCTTAAGCACAATAAGGAAATTCCTTGTTGTGCTTAAGCGCAATAAGGAATATCTTATTGCGCTTAAAGGAATCTCTTATGGAATATTCTTATTGCACTTAAGTGCAATAAGAGCTAATTGCGCTTCGCAATAATGAATATTCCTTATTACGCTTGGTTAACAGGCAAATATAGGTTAATTCTACTATTTGCAGAGGGGTGATCTCCCGAGGGAAATATTAATTGCGCTTAAGCACAATAAGGATGTAATCTCTTATTGTACTTATTCGTAGTTAGATATTCCCTTATTGTGCTTAAGCGCAATATTAAAGGGATTCCTTATTGCGCTTAACTCATTACCACTCTGACCGCAGCTGCCTACAACCCCCAGGTTACTTTGACGTTGTGACATTAAAAACTCAGTGCACCTTGCCACGGCGACGTAATTTACGTCCCATTTCCTCAGAGATTTTGATGTTTTATTCGGCTTTAGCATGTTTTTACCTTATAGTTCGGGAGCCCGCATATGTTCCATTTACACTTTTGCGTACAAAAGGTTTGACCCCCTAAAGTTGGTACCAATAATGGAACATTCTGAAAAACCGATTTCTTAAGTTGCGCATTCCGGGGTTTAGGGGCCGCTGATCCCCAAAAAGTGCCAAAAATCACTTCTATTTACACTTCCGCGTACACAGATGAATTTTGGTTTGATGATACTCCTAAGTGTACTGATAAAGAAAACACAACTTAAGAAAGCGATTTTCCTGGGGTTTTCACATAAGAAAGGGGGGTCCCATGCTGAACCCCAAAACGTGATTTTTCACTTTTGTTTACACTTTCGCGTACATCCATAATTTTTGGTCTCAAAGTACTTTGATATATACTAATATAAAAACACAACTCAAGAAGTAACTTTTCCTGGGGTTTTAAGATAAGAAGGGGGTGATCGGGTCACCCACCAAAACGTAAAAAAATCACTTTTATTTACATGATTGCATTCGTCCAACGTGTGTGTATGTGCGTACACCCCTGAAACGTTGCACTATTACAACCAATACATCCCTAAATCGATACGATCAACTTAAGAAATATATATTCATGTCATTTTCTGATAAGATCGAGACTTGTTACCCCCCCCAACCCGATCCATTTTCTAGAACTATAAGTGAGCCAGTTTTATAAAAATTATAGCGGGAAAATCTAGTAAAATGTATACAAATGTATATATTTTCGTGAAGCTAAGACATAGTGACACTTTTTTGGGCCAAAATTGAAACTCACCATACAAGATGGCCACCAAATTGGCCGCCGGAAGTTGAAAATATGACATTTTTTCACAAATATCCTCTAGATCAACTCATGCTGTTTGGAACTGGTTGAGTAATGCAACTTCATTTTGTATTTTGTATATTAACTGACCATTGGATCAATTAAATATGCAATTATTGGGGTCCTAACCCCTTCCGATCCCTCACAAATTATATTGTACAGAATGCGGTATAAAATTTCACAAAAAATTACAATTGGGATTCTATTCATATTTCAACAAGAAATGAACAGAACTTTGTAATGTAAGTGAGGCATATCATTACCTATGAATATTCCAAATCACTGAAACCAAAATTCTTACTTTGGCTCAAAATGGCTGCCAATATGGCCGCCAAAATATGGAAAATGGGTAAATATTACACCAGCGTGTATTGCAATCGCTTACAAGTTGTGTTGATGTATAAAATGGACTATTCTGCATTCTATACATTGAATACTAACATGTCTGATGCACCATGGTTAATTGTTACTATTTGGACTTTTCTCTAAAAAAAAACTTGACTAAATATTGGCAAAAATTCAGTTTTCAGGTTTCGACCATTTTTTCAGGTAAAATATAACTATATTTGGATTGAAAGGTGTTTATTGTTTTGGTCTATCTTAAATGTGTCACACTACATTGTTTATAGACCAAATTGCTCAAGATGGCTTCCAAAATGTAAAATTCTAATTTTTAACATATATCCCGAACATTCTCTGCATTATCCGAAAAGGTAGCAAATTGTGACTCACTTGGTTATTATACGTGTTAGTTAATTAACTGACAACTACATGTTCTATTCACAGTTGTCCCAGTTCCGTGTGGGGCATGACAAATTCATTTTAAAGTATGTAATTTTGCCGAGAACCTCTTTTGTGATTTTGGCCATATTTATTGAAAGGAAATGGACTGAACTTTGAGACAGAACTGAGATGGACCATAATCTTTGGCTATTCTGGTCCATTATGATAACAAAAAATGTCAACAGGATACAGTGTGGATGCCAAGATCGTAGCCAGGGAGTTACTCTATGATCATATGTGAGGTGAATAGGTATACAGGGAGTTATTGTATGTCATGACTGATGTGAGTATGTATACAATGAGTGACTATATGGTTATGAGTGGGTTGTCCATGGTAAGATGCATCTAGGTATACATTGAGAATTCATGGTCAGATGTGAGGTGAATCGGTATGCATGGAGTGACTGTATGGTGTATGATTGTGTATATCCAGTACGGGTGCACCCGGTGTGCCTGTATGGTCATTGGTGTGGTGTATGGATATAGCTACATGGTCATATATGTGTTGATTATGTATATATGGAGTGACTGTAAGGTCATGGTGGGATGTACATGCGTTGTCTGTATGATCATGGATGGGGTGTGTGGATAAATAGGTAGTGATTTTATGGTTACGGGTAATGTGTATAGGTATACATGGAATGACTGTACGGTCATGATTGAATATGAATACCTGGAGTAAGCTGGGTGGACATTATCGAGCGTGTGGGTACATTGGGAGTCTCCTTGTGGTTACGGGTGGGATGTATATTTATACATCTCGTGGATGTATTATCATTGGTGGGTGTATATGGCTTAGCTGTATTATAATGGATGGCGTGTATGATTATACAGTGAATTGCTTAATTGTTATTTGTGAGGTGTATATGCCAGTATGGATTGTTTGAGTGGTGGTATGTGCAGGTTTTTTTGTATATCTGGAAGGGCTGAATGGCCATTGGTGAGGTTTGCATGTATACCTGGAGTGAATTTATTGTCTAGGATGGGCTGCATATGTATATCGAATGATTATATGACTATGAGTGTCGAATAGGTATACAGGTAGTGACCGTATGGTTAATGGTGAGATGATTACATGTAGGTATACAAGTAGTGAAGTAGTGACGGTATGATCATAAATGTAATGAACATCTATACAGGGGGTGACAGGAGTATGAGTATACATGTACCTGGTGTTCATTGTTTGGTGACTCGTGTCGGTGTCGTCATGTGTAGGTTATACCGGTACACACACGTGTTGCTTTATTGTCATGGGTGAGGGATATGTGTATATAGCGAGTGGCTATATGGCCATGGATGAGGTGCATATGCATACATGGAGGGACTATAATGGCATGGCTGGGGTGTATTGGTATATCTTGAGTGGCTATTCGGCTATGGTGTGACAAATAGGGATACAATGATTGACATGGCCAATGTTGAGGTGAATATGTATAAAAGGATTGACCATGATCGTGTATGACTGTTTTGAATAGGTACACACGGGGTGACTATATGGCCATAGGTCAGGTGAAGGAGTATACCAGGTAACATGGGTGAGGGCATGTGCATGAAGCGAGTGGCTATATGGCCATTGATTATGTGCTTATGTATACCGGAGTGACTTTATGGTCATTGTTGTGGTGTTGATGTATATATTGATTGTATATTTGACCATGCGTTTGGAGAATAGGTATATAGGGGATGACCTTATGGCCAATGGTGAGATGAATGAGTATACAAGGAGTGACTATATGGTTATGGATCATGTTTAGGAGTATACCCGGTGTGCCTGCATTGTGACGCGTGGCTGTATGGTCATCCGTGGTCATGGGTCAGGTGTACATGTATACAGTGGGTCACTATATTGTTATGTCTGTGTTGTTTGTGTATATATGTAATGACTGTGTGGTAATTGGTGGATATCGCTTTCCACGATATGACATGACCTCTCTATTGATAACATATCCTTGAATTATTGTGGCAAGCGATAGCCGCCCAAGGTACACATGTACAACAAACCCATTACCCCAGTCACTCCATATGTACATAAACACCACACAAATGGCAACACAGTCACCCACGTATACACTTTATACGTACATGTACTAGTGCACCTGATCATACAGCCATACTTGGTTATACCCGTACATACCACACATGACGATACAGCCACGAGTCACCATGCATGAACATAGGCATACACCTACACCCGACACATGATCATATAGTCACTATATGTATACATATTTACTACATTCGCGATCATACAGTCACTCATTGTATACATATTCACCTCACCATTGACCATACAGCCACTACATGTATACCTATTCGCCATACACATGACCATAGAGTCAATCCATGTATACATATGCACATCACCAATCGTGATCCCTTCCAGATATACCAATATCCGCACATACGACCACTCATAAGTTCAATACTTGCCATACTCATACACGCCATCCATGATAATAAATCTACTCCCCATATACCACCAATGATAACACATCCACAACATAAATAAATATACGTCCCACCGTTACCAACAGGGCACTCCCTTTATACCCACACATCATTCATGACCATACAATAACTATGTGTATACCTATTATCCTCATCTATGATCATATAGTAACTCCCTGGCTGCCATCTTGGCTTCCACACTGTATCCAGTTGATAATTTTTTATCATAATGGGCCAGAATACCCACATATCATGGTTCATCTCAGTTCCGTCTCAAAGTTCTGCCCATTCCCTTTCAATAATATGGCCAGAATCACAAAAGAGGTTCTCCGCAATATTCCATAATACAACTTTAAAATGAATTTGTCATGCCCCATACGGAACTGGGACAAACATAATAGAACGTAGTTGTCAGTTAATTGCATTGTAACTAACACGTACAATAACCAAGTGAGTCACAATTTGCTACCTTTTTCGGATAATGCAGAAAATAATGTTCGGGATATGTTAACTTTTAACTTTTTACAAATTTGGTTGCCATTTTGGAAGCCATCTTGAGCAATTTAGTCTATAAACACCGTAGTGTGACACATTTAAGATAGACCAAAACAATAAACACCTTTCAATCCAAAGATAGTTACATTTTACTTGAACAAATGGTCGAACCCTGAAAAGTTAATTTTTGACGATATTTATGTCAAGTTTAAGAGAGAAAAATCCAATATTTCTGGTGATGTCAGTGGTGACAATAGTAAAAATGATCCATGGTTCATCAGACATGTTAGTATGCAATGTATAGAAAACAGATTAGCCAATTGTGTACACCAATCACAACTTGTAAGCGATTGCAGGACACCCTGGGGCAATATTTACCATTTTCCATATTTTGGCGGCCATTTTCGCAGCCATTTTGAGCCAAGGTAAGATTTATGGTTCCAGAGATTTGGGATATTCATAGGTAATGATATGCCTGACTTACATTAGAATGTTCTTTTCGTTTCTTGTTGAAATATGACTAGAATCCCAATTGTGATTTTTTTTAAATTTTGTACTGTGTTCTGTAAAATAGAATTTTTGACGGATCGGAAGGGGTTAGGAAACTAATAATTGCATATTTAATTGCTCCAATGATCAGTTAATATAAAAAACACAAAATAAAGTTGCATTACTCAACCAGTTCCAAACAGCATGAATTGATCTAGAACATATTTGTGAAAAAATGTCATTTTGAACTTCCGGTGGCCATTTTGGCGGCCATCTTGGATGGTGAGTTTCAATTTTGGCCCAAAAAAGTGTCATTATGTCTTAGCTTCACGAAAATTTATACATTTGTATAAATTTTACTAGATTTTCCCGCTATAATTTTCATAAAACTGGCTCACTTATAGTACTATAAAATGGATCGGGTTGTGGAGGGGGGGGGGGGTAACAAGTCTCGTTCTTATCAGAAAACGACATGAATATATATTTCTTAAGTTGATCGTATCGATTTATGGATGTATTGGTTGTAATAGTGCAACGTTTCAGGGGTGTACGCACATACACACACGTTGGACGAATGCAACCTTTAAATAAAAGTGATTTTTTACGTTGGGGGGGGGGGGGGGGTGACCCGATCACCCCCTTCTTATCGTAAAACCACAGGAAAAGTTGCTTCTTAAGTTGTGTTTTTTATAATTAGTATATATCAAAGTACTTTGCGACCAAAAATTATGGATGTACGCGAAAGTGTAAACAAAAGTGAATAATCACGTTTTGGGGTTCAGCATGGGACCCCCTTTCCTATGTGAAAACCCCAGGAAAATTCCTTTCTTAAGTTGTGTTTTCTTTATCAGTACACTTAGGAGTATCATGAAACCAAAATTCATCTGTGTACGCGGAAGTGTAAATAGAAGTGAATTTTGGCACTTTTTGGGGATCAGCGGCCCCTAAACCCCAGAAATGCGCAACTTAAGAAATCGGTTTTTCAGAATGTTCCATTATTGGTACCAACTTTAGGGGGTCAAGCCTTTTGTACGCAAACATATGCGGGCTCCCGAACGATTAGTTCTGAGATAGCTGTCATTGTAATTTCTAAATTCTAGAAATGGCCTTTCGTGGTTTCGCAATTTAGTATTTGTTCAGAATTTGTTGTTTCAAACTACCAACTGAATAGACTGTACCACCTTTCCATAATGTCACAATTCCAAGTTTAAATGTTAAAATGTTGCAACAGTTATCAAAAGCAATCATCGTTTTTATTATTTTTTAACAAATGTACTTTCGAGCAAGGTAAGGTGTGAATGGAATAAAATGTTGTGATTGGATAGAATATACTTCAACCGCATACTTCATGCAAAATCAAAACAATCATGACGATTAATGGAGAAAGCCATGAAAATTTGGTTTTTACTTTTATTAAATAAAAAGGTGTCAAAACTGAGGTGCTTCTGATGAAATGACGTAAGGTGACAAAATGTGCTTCTGAGGAAATGTCGTATTAAAGTTGTCAAAAGATGCTTCTGAGTGGTAATGAGTTAAGCTCAATTATTTATTAAATGTCAATTTGGCTTCCCATAAACAAACATTGCGCTTAAGCACAAATATTTGCACTTAAGCACAAACATTTGCGCTTAAGTATAAATAATATTACTAAAACGTAAATAATTATTAAAAGTGAATTTGGCTTAAGCATATAATAACATTATTCTTGAGCATAATACTAATAGCATTACGCTTACTCATAATGGGTTAATTTATGCCTCACTTATGTGTAATGGCATTACACTTAAGCTTAATTAGCTATTCAAATTAAATGTGAAATTGGCATCCCATACGCCCCTGAATACGAGCATACACTGACAGTGTTATAGTTATCACATTGATTATATAGCATCTATTGCGATGTTATTCAAATAAGAATATTGAAATAACAATTTAAACATGCGTGTTCATCTCTTTTTGAGACCCCCACCTACTACTAGGCACTAGGCATTTTGCCAGTATTGCACTTTTAGCCGGGTTCTATACCACTAAGTCACAGGGTGTCCAAATTTTTTGAAATAAAAATAAAAATGTCCACAGATATGAGAGGCCCTTTTCACATATTATTATTTATTTGCGCTTAAGCCTTAAGGAATTTAAACACAAATAATCTATTTGCGTTTAAGCGAAAATGATTTGCGCTAAAGCATAACTGATTTGCATTTAAGCGCAAATGATTTGTTCTTAAGCTCAAATGATTTGCACTGAAGCATCAATATTTGAACTTGAGCACAAATGACAGATTAACAAGTCCCAAAATTAATCATTTAAATTTAATGGCATGAACAGTGATTTTCAATTTCAGTTTCAGTGAACACACCACCTTCTACAATTCTAAAATAATTTTTCCTGAACAATACAGGCACATGACAATACCAAAGAAGTTGAGTAATGGTACATGATGGGTCCCATGAACATGATGAACTATTATGAGTCAATGAGTTTCATGTAAAATGTTGTTGTTGTTGTAATTGGAGGTTTGGAACCCTGAATGCATCTATAGACAGTAATATTGATAAAAACTGCAAAACTACCTTCTAAATACACTTTTGCTATGCACAGTGATCATCTTATGAAAAAAAACTTGTTTGTTTTTTTTTTTTGTCCAAAAAATCGGGTGGTTTCCGAAAGTCGTTGTGACGACCAACAAAGTGGTTATTTGAGTTGGGTCCATATCAGAATTTGTTTCATATATGTCCCTGGAGGTGTATACAAAGTTTCATGCTTCTACTAAAAAGTGCATGATTCCCCCATAATTTTGGTCTTAGCCGCTATACTAACTGTATGAATTCAAATGTGCAATATTCCCATCAAAATACCTTATGCATCGCTAATACAGGGGTATATTGGTGCGTCGGAACGGGTTAGTACGACCGTACACGACTAAACATAAAAATGATTCGCACCAATTCTGATAGACGGGTACCATATGAATTCAAATATGCAATATTCCCATCAATTTATCAAGTACATGTAGTTTGTGCGCCTAAGCTGACAGAATATATTCTATACATCGCTAATATTTAAGTATATGGGTCCGTAGGAAAGGGTCAATACAACCTTAAATAACCAAAATATAGAAATTGGTCGGAACGATTCTGATAGACGGGTAATATATGAATTCAATTATGCAATATTCCCATCAATTTATCAAGTAGGTTGTGTGCCTATTTAAAGCTAACAGAATATACCCAAAACATCGTTAACATTGGAGTATATGGGTCCGGCGGAAAGGGTCAGTACGACATTAAATGAATAAAATATACAAATTATAAAGTCGCACCGTTTCTGGTAGACAGGTACTATATGAATTCAAATCTGCAATATTCCCATTAATTTATCAAGTAAGTTGTGCGCCTAAGCTGACAGAACATATTATGTACCCTATACATCGCTAATATTGGAGTATAAGGGTCCTGCGGAAAGGGTCAATACGACCTTAAATGAGTAAAATATAAAAACTTGTCGCACCGATTCTGATAGACAGGTAGTATATGAATTCAATTCTGCAATATTCCCATCAATATATAAAGTAGCTTGTGCGCCTAAGCTGACAGAACATACCCTATAAATCGCTAATATTGGAGTATATGGGTTGGTGGAAAGTGTACTTAGAACATTAAAGAACTAAACTATAATCAATATATCAAGAAGTTTGTGCGCCTAAGCTGACAGAAAATACCCTGTACATCGCTACTATTGGAGTATTTGGGTCCGGCGGAAAGAGTCAATACGACCTTAAATGAATAAAATGTAACAATTATTCGCAACGATTCTGATAGGAGGGTAATATATGAATTCAATTCTGCAATATTCCCATCAATTTATCAAGTAATTTGTGCGCCTAAGCTGACAGAACATACGCTATACATCGCTAAAATATGAGTATATGGGTCCGCCGGAAAGGGACAATACGACCTTAAATGACTAAAATATAAAAATTAGTAGCACCGATTCCGATAGACGGGTACTATATGATTTCAAATCTGCAATATTCCCATTAATTTATTAAGTAGTTTGTGCGCCTAAGCTGGCAGAACGTACCCTATACATCGCTAATATTGGAGTATATGGGTCCTGCGGAAAAGGCCAATACGACCTTAGATGACTAAAATATAAAAATTAGTCGCAACGATTCTGATAGACGGTTACTATATGAATTCAAATGAGCAATATTCCCATCAATTTATCAAGTAGTTTGTGCGCCTATAAGCTGACAGTACATACCTTATACATCGCTAATATTGGATTATATGGGTCCGGCGGAAAAGGCCAATACGACCTTAGATGACTAAAATAAAAAAATTAGTCGCAACGATTCTGATAGACGGTTACTATATGAATTCAAATGTGCATTATTCCCATCAATTTATCAAGTAGTTTGTGCGCCTAATCTGACAGAAAGGCTTCCGTTACGGCGTGAACACAGGAACATGTAAATTATCTTCGCTGTCAAATATCGTCCACGAAATTGTATAAATCTGTATGGAATTCGAGATTGTCTGAGGTTTTTTTTTATCATTTCATGTATAAGTATATAGTGTAATTCTGTGCGTTCCCGCATAGGATAGGTTGTTTTTGCATGGAACTTCAAGGTATGTTTCCTGTTTTCTATGGCCCAAGTGAACAGTGTTAACCAACAACGTAGCCAATTCCCGTGACCCTCGATGACCAACACGTTCGTGAGCGATTTGCACTTAGTGACCTCTGCCTACACCCAGTCTGTCTGTCTGATAGGACTAACGGTACTTTTTACGCGGCGACTTGTGCGAGACACTCCCACACTAAATGTGCTAATCGATTGACTGTGACAGCTAATCTGACTGAAGTATCAGACTGTTACAATTTATAATACGAAATGTCGGACAGCAACATGGCAGAACAGCCTAATTTAGAAGAAGTAAAATCGAAAAGTCAGCGAAAACGCCATCGCCCAGGGTCTAATACATCAGAACCAGCAAATTCCATTCTAGCGGACATAATGCAGAAGCTGTCTGAACTACCTACACAGGAAGAGATGAAGACTCTCATTGAAAACGACAGGTAGAGACATTAAAGGCAGACATGATGAAGGATGTGACTGAAACTCTTGAATTTAATAAACAAGACAGTCGATGACTGTGGGGTCGCTCACCAGACTGCAAAGACTGATAAGACTGGGACTCTGGAGACCACAACAGTCAAAACTTTTCATAATCACTTTAAAAGAAGTAGATATCTAAAGAGTTAAATCTAAAACAAAAAATTTGGAGTTATGTCCCTGGCCCCGCCCACATTTGACCCAGTGACCTGATTTGAACAAATCTGAACCCCAGTCACCCAAGGATCCTTCATACCAAATATGAACCCATATAGCCTGATGTATTTGAGAAGTCACTTTAAGAATACTATGGAGGGAAAGAGTTATGGCCCTGGCTTCGCAACTATTTCAAGTGAACTCATTTGAACAAATCTGAATGTGAGTCACCTAGGGAACATCCACACCAAATATGAAACCATTCGGTCTTATTGTTCTGAAGATGTTTAAAAGAATTACTATGGTGGGAAAGAGTTATGGCCCTGGCTTCGCAACTATTTGACCCAGTGACCGCATTTGAACAAATCTGAATGAGAATCACCTAGGGAACATCCACACCAAATTTGAACCCATTTGGTCTTATGGTTCCAGAGGAGAAGATGTTCAAATAATTGTTGTCGGACGGATGGACGGACAGACGATGGACGGACGAGGAGTGATGACTATAGCTCCGCCGGAGCACAGGTAGGGTGGCTGGTTGATAATTAAATCTCTTATCTCCGCCCCTATTTGAACAAACGTGAATCCCCATCTATGAGATCCATTCATTTGGTAATTTCAGATATTAGATTTAAAAATGACACCAAATCTGAAAAAATCTAAAACCCAGTCACCGAAGGACCCTCCATACCAAACATAATCTAAATAGTCCAGATGGTTCTTGAGAAGAAATTGTTTTAAGAATTACTATGGAAGGAAAGAGTTATGGCCCTGACTTCTCACCTATTTGACCTGATGAACTCATTTGAACAAATCTGAATGTGAGTCACATGGGGGACATCCACACCTAAATATATAAACCCATTTGGTCTTTAATATGTATCTGGAGAAGAAAACAATTGATGGACGGATAGAGACATAATGACAGATGGATGGATGGGAGAACAGTCTGACATAGAGACTGACAAATTCAATCCAATATACCCCCCAAGTTTTCTTTGCAAAATCAGGGTATAATGAGTTCAACTGGATACTGGTGGTTAAGAACATAATATTCGAACAGACAAGCCTGAACATAGTGTCTGACATTTGCAGAATGAGGTCCCCAAAGGGTGAATTTAATGACACAATCCTGCAATGCGGGCTAGCATCACCAAATTCACCCTCTGGGGACCTCATTCTGTGTAGGCCTCAACTGCTATGGGAGACATAGCATTAGATTGAAGTTCTCCAGTTAAAGTTGGTGATGTGCACCCATTGGGCACCTCAATTATGTATTTTATATTCACAAATTAGGGGATATAGAAACTAAACAGTAAGTAAAAAGTAAGTAAAAATGTCAATTTAAGTGCCTATATACTTCCCAGAAGATGAGGCATAAGCAGAATGAGGACCATGGCTAGTGTATTTGGTGATGCTAGACTGCTGTGCAGGGTAGCATAACTATATTCACACTCTGGGGACCTCATTCTGCAAATGCCAGATAGAAGACAAATTTAATCCAATATATACCCCCCCCCCCCCATTTTTCTTTGAATATTAGTCGTATGATTTCATCTGGATAAGTGGTGATTAAAACAATAATATGAAATGGCCAAACCTGAATTTAGTATGTCTGACATTTGCAGAATTAGGTCCCAAAAATGTGGATTTAATGACAATATTCTGTAAGGCAGGCTAGCATCACCACATTCATCCTCAATCTGATTAGGCCTCAATGGCCAATAAAACGAAGGAACAGATTGAAGTCCTACAGTTGAAGTTGGTGATACACACCCATTGAGCACCTCAATTATGCATTTTATCTTCTGCAAATTAGGGGGACATTGATACTGAACAGGTGGAAAAAGTGACTAAATCAAATTGTCAATTTGATACTTAGGATACTTCCCAGAAGATGAGGACTTAATAAAGCAGAATTAGGTCCCTGGCGGGTGTATTTGGTGATGCTAGCATGCTGTATGGGGTAGCAACACTAAATTCACCATCTGGAGACCTCACTATGTAAATGTCAGACACACTATTTCCGGACTTGAAGAAATCAAAGCCATTCTCAGTATCATTGAATGTCAGTCATCACCTAACAATGGAAGCACCAGTTTGTTGTTAAATTGCTACATATATGTTTAGATTAGAATAATACATGTCATGTGGCCAGTTTATATAATTAATGACCTGTACCTTTACAGATATATATGCCTCTGTGGTGAGAAGAGGTATTAAATTGAGAGGTGATATGGCTTGGAAGGGATGTTGGTTGATGGCAGGCTTGGGCCTGGGCCATGTGGGAGGGGGTGGGTGGGGGAGGGTGGACTGTTTGCATAATTTCATTAAAGAGTAAAGTTTCATAACTCTGCAGATGTTATATATAATGGTGTCAATTTTTTTCAAATTTTAAAACATGTTTAAAAAAAAATTGTCCCAGAAAATGAGGTCTAAGCAGAATAAGGTAATTGAGGGTGTATTTGGTGATGCTAGCCTGTTGTATGGGGTAGCAACACTAAATTCACCATCTGGGGACTTCATTCTGCAAATGTCAGACACACTATGTCCAGGCTTGGAGAAATGAACAATGGACTATTCCTTGTAGACTCTGGTAGAATAGTTGTTTAGCTAATGTCTTGTAATGACAGATGGTAAACTGGTCTGAAGCAAGCAGTCTTCAGCAAGAGTATCGGGTGACCACACTATGATAAATTGGCTTTTTCAATAATACAGGCTTCAGTGTTCTCTTAAAAATTAATAGTGCATAGCAAAGAGTTGTGAATTTTAAAGGGCCATAACTCTGTTAAAATATATCGGATCAAACCCATATTTTAATTTGATCTGTATATAAGTGTCAAAAATTCATATACCAAATTTGGTGTTGATCAGATGAAAAATGTTTGAGTAATCCTGTCTTGGATGAATTCTATATCAAAACAAGAGTGGGAGGAGTTAAATAAACAATACCAAACTCCATACAGATGAAGAACATGCTAAGAAAAATCTAGGTAAAAAATATGAGGCTGTGATGTGTCCTAAACAAAAAATTAAAGGTCAAAATGCAAAAATTCAATTTTTTTTTTTAAAGTTATGTCCCTGGCTCTGCCCCTATTTGACCCAGTGACCCCATTTGAACAAATCTGAACTCCAGTCACCCAAGGTATCTCTGTACCAAATATAAGCTAAATCGGCCAAATATTTTTTTAGAAGAAATCATTGTAAGAATTACTATGAGTTATGGCCCTGGTTTCTCAACTAATTGACCGGGTGACCTCATTTGAACAAATCTGAACACCAGTCACACAAGGACCCTCCATACCAAATATTAGCTAAATCGGCCCAACGGTTCTGAACAAGAAGTCGTTGTAAGAATTACTATGGAAGGATATAGTTATGGCCCAATGACCCAATGACCTCATTTGAACACATCTGAATGAGAATCACCTAGGGAACATCCACACCAAATATGAACCAATTCGGTCTTCCGGTTTCAGAGGAGAAGATGTTCAAAGAATTGTTGACGGACGGACGGACGTACAGACGGACGACGGACGAGGAGTGATGACTATAGCTCCACCGGAGACTTCGTCTCAGGTGAGCTAAAAAGGAATCGACGAAAGAATAGAAAAGTGTGAATAGGAGAATAGTTTGTTGAGAGAGGAATTTGAGCACTACCACACGGAAAATGTTGGAATGATGGCAGAGATAGATAAGCTGAAAATCAAGCGAATAAAAGTGAGCAATACTCAAGGAAGGCGAACATTAGGATTGTGGGAATGGAAGAGGTTGAGGCAGAAAATTTGATAAATAAGATTTGCATCAGTATAAATGAAAGCCAAAATAAATTAAAATTAGACGAAAGTGATATCTCAGCGGCACACAGATTGGCATCAAAACGCCAAAATGAGCCACAACCAATAATTGTGAAGTTTGCATGGACAGAAACACGAAACTAAGTTTTCGAACAGAGGAAGAATTTGCCAGAGAATGGATCCAAGAAGACTCTGATAATTCGGGACGACGTGACAAAGGAAAATTTGGACCTGATGAACAGACTTTCGACAACCAGAATGTTGACTTTGCATATCACAGAAATGGGTTCATTTGGGGAAAATTAATAGCAGGAGGCCGAGTTAAATTTGACATCACACAATCAATTGACTCCACTATCAGGAGGCATTTGGTTAACAATAATGTTAGGGCATAACTCATATTGTAAATAATTCACCCTTTACTATATGGATGCTGTAGCCAGCTCATACCGTGCATATTTTTACTGAGTGTTTGCATACACGAGGTTACTAGCATATTGTATATTATACGTAACAATGAAGTGATGTATATTGTCATCATTGCTTCTTTAGTATAGTAACAATATGGTATGCGCCCAAGTATATAAGTACTTCTGTCACAAAACGTCCAGTATTACTGAAAACCAATCATGATAAACATCACCGTGTTTGAGATGGTTCCTCTAGCATTCAATATTTTATCAAAACACTTATATATTACACTTATCGTATAATTGTTGAATCATATATGTCCCTTTCGTGACTGGAGCTTCATGCGTGTCTTTAACGTTGCACTAGCGCGGCTCCCGTCACGAAGGGGTTAGATACTATATATTCCATTATAATAGGTGCACTCACAGCTAATAATAGATCGGTGCTACATGTAACATGTCAAATTATATTGATATCATTATTTCTTTTTCTCCGTATTAAAGGCCCATTTGGTTTTCGAGTCAGCGATTATTATTTTTACAGTACTGCGATTTTCGGTTTTAATGGCAATAATCGACATAAAATATGATTAAATTAATATAATTAATCAACACGTTGAACATCTGTGACTCATAAAATGCCCATGAAGCAAAAGAAATTCGCTAAAATTATCAAAACATTACTCCCGTTTTTCTCCTGGAATGCGTCACGCGACGCTCGGATACTTTGAAAAGTTACTACAAGATACAAAAGTCTACAGTCACGCTCGGAACGGTGTGCGATTCTTCGACGGTGAAATGTCGATTTTCTTCTTATCCGGTGCTTTTTCGACCTGGTGACTTCAGCAAATCTATGTTTTATAACTTTTGTATCCAAATGGATGCAAATTATAATTTATGAATATTATATAATTTTTGGACTCGAGAATTGAGTGGGTCTTTGAGCAGTGGGCGGCTATGCCAGGAGAGATAACTCTAAAATGATCTTAAGGACTAACCCAATTTTCCCCAAATTTGATGGAGTCAAAATAAAGGTTTATGTTCACTTTTATTAGTAATCACAGTAACAACAAGACAGTCGATGACTGTGGAGACGCTCACCAAACTGTAAAGACTAGGAAGACTGGGACTCGGAAGACCATAAGAGTTAGTACTTGTCACGTCACTTAAAAACAAGTAGTCCTAAAGAGGGACATAGCCTAGAGGGTCTCCGTTGAGCAGTGGGGTGTCCACCTTGAAATATGGTCCAGATCCCCCACCCCCACATAGTCCATAGTCTGCTCCATCTCAACTGAAGCAAACACACTCCCAAGTTCGTAAAATTCCTTTGCACATGTTGGAATATTACAACTGACACTTCATGCTTTCCTAACTTAACTGTGGTAAAGTAACAACCTGACATGCTCCCCTTTTTTAATGGTGGACCCCATTCAAACAAATTTTGATCCCAACTCTCCATAGGCCATTTACACCAAATGCCATTTATTGATTGGTCGAACCCATTTTAACAAATCTGTAACTCAGTCCCAAGTAACACAAGGACCCTCCATACTGGTTACTACATATAGGCTAAATAGGACTGATGGCTCTTGAGGAGCGCCATTTTAAGAATTACTTTGGGGGAAGAGTTATGTCCATGGTCGCACCCCTATTTGACCTGGTGAGCCCATTTCAACAAATCTGAACCCAGTCACCAAATGACTCTCTATACCAAAATGTATACCAAATATGCCAAATGGTTCTTGAGAAGATGTTTTTAAAATGAAAGTGTCAATGACATTGTAGCTCAACTTGGAAAGGGAATAATTTCATGTGTTAAAGTCAATGGAGTGATTAGGAATGTGGAAAGTTGAAAGGCCTAGTTATGCAAAGAGTAAAATCTAAGATGGCTGCTGGCAGCCATGTTTTTAGCCAAATGACCCCAAAATGACTAATTCCCATCTACATGTCATTGTTAACATCCGTAACAAATTCCATGAAGATATGACCGGTAGCCTGTGTCAAAGGATTTAGTCATGCAAAGAGTAAAATCCAAGATGGCTGCTGGCGGCCATGTTTTTTTGCCGAATGACCCCAAAATGACTCTTTCCCATCTATATGTTAATGTCAACATTCATGACAAATTTCAGAAAGATCAGACCTAAGGGGAAAGGAAATTGTTGACGGACACATGGACACATGGACACAAGGACGACGGACGCCAATCCATGGCAATAGCTCAAACTTACAAAGTAAGTTGAGCTAATAACTGATGAGGGAGAAAATTGTGTCATTGGCTCTGACCAATTCTGAATCAAATCTGAATCCTAGTCACCCATACCAAATATAACCTGAATAGGTCTTATGGTTCTTGATAGGAAGACATTTTAAGAATTACAATGGATGGACAAGTTACGTCCGTGGCTCCGCCCTTATTTGACCAGGTGACCTCATTTCAACACATCTGTAACCCGTCACCCAAAAACCTTCCATACCAATTATAAGCTAAATAGCCCCGATTCTTGAGATGTTTTAAGAATTACTATGGATGGAAAGAGTTAGGTCCCTAGATTCTTGAAAAGATGTTTTAAGAATTACTATGGATGGAAAGAGTTAGGTCCCTAGCTATGTCACTTTTTTTGACCATGTGACCCCCATTTGAACAGAACTGAATCCCAGCCACCTAGGGACCATTCACACAAAATATGTCTCAATTCTTCATCTCAGGTAAGCTAAGAAAATGCCTCCATCTTTCTCATCCAGTTTCCCATATGTAATCGCCTGAGATAACAGGTATTTAGTTTTACTGGCCTAACTGTCAGATTCATCATTCACACTTGGCCTTGGGAGTGGAGTTGTTATCATAAGCAGGGTCATTTATATATAACTGAGATGCTAAGCAAAGCGGCCGCATATCATTTATCCCACGGGGGGGGGGCTACATTGTATATATATTGGAAGGGAAAACCACGACGACTATAAATAGATATGACAGTACTGCATTCAATCACGTATACTACGTGCAGTACATGCGGAGCGATATGGAAATCAGGTACTCAATTTGCCAGCTTCTATTCCTCACTTCACTAAATGTCAACTGAGATAATGCCTGTGTTTGTTCTAAAGGGACGAGTATATGCTAAGGTATTGGAACAATGCCAATCGAGATTGAGGGAGGAACTATTTCGTCTTGCGTCAGGTCACATGGGTAATCACATGGACAGCAAACAGCCTTTTGCGATAAGATTCGATACAGCTCGGTCGACAATTATTTAGCGTCTTTTACTATTAGTATTATGGACTTTCGTGGCCGTTATTTGCCACCAATTCTTCACGTCATTTGTCGATAGTCCATCCGTGGTCATTTGTGCCTAATGTATCATATTTTTGTCTGCGTTATGCGGTATATTTCCACGGTTTTTACAGCTAGAGGTCACGCTTTCTTTACCTTTCTGACGAGCTGTCCAGTTTCCGATAACTTACCTGTTAAACTACAAATCAATTGCCTTGTTCTGGTTTAACTCGTTTTCATGTAAATTGACATTCGTTCTCGATATCGAGGGGACAACATTATCAAGAAAATGTGGGTTTGCTCCCCAAACAACCGCTGAAATCGTGGGGGTACTTTGCCATTCAAAAGGACGTATGCGTCCCATTTTCGATAGGGTCAAGGACATCCATATAACTATGGAAAGCTGTTGTACTCATAACTTTGTCAACACCACTGAATATCGGTGGTGCTTCCGTTATTCGAAGATACTTGGTGTCTATCTGATAAGTTTTTATACATGTTTCTCCGGCTTCCAACCCCCCGGTTACAACAACAACACTTAGCACCCACTTAGCTTAGGACTGAGTTTCTGCTTTTGTACTGGTATGTCGACTTTGGTGGGTATTAATGTTGTTCTTATTTCACTTTTTGTTAAACATACTAGACCAGGCATTATGACCATAACATCATTTCCGTTAAATTTACATGTTTATTGCCTTGAATCTTGGTTTTCTCAGGTTTTCAATTTTTTTGTTTGTTTGTTTTTTAACATGGTCCAAATTTTAAATCGCTGAGGTTGGCTCTGCTTTCAGAATTTAATGCTAATGTTTCCTATGGGATAAGTTATAATCATTCTCGTGGCAACATGCCTAATCCATTTAAAAAAAAAAAATTATTCACCATGACGTTAATCAGTGACCATTTAGACCGTCTTTTGGATCATACTCGCTTTTCTGGGGCGGCGTTTGCAATACACGAGACACATATGTCCAGTCCTATTTTCAAGTTCAACGCCAGCTCCCTGTGTTTCCAATAAAAGGTCTTGGTGAAATCTTCCTATTTTGAATAGGCCATCCACTCTTCCTCAACATAGCGTACGTTTCACAAACCTCGAATGGGGGGGAGCACTCGGTCGCATCTCCAAGGCATACTTGTATGTCGTTTCACAGACGGTTCTTGAAATTGTGGTATTGTATTGATAAGTGGGACGTTTTATGAGAAGTTGGCCAGGTTAAGTATCCGTCGCCTAAAAATACTCGAGTGATGTCTTATAATTATAAATAATCTGGGGCGGCGTTTGCAATACACGAGACACATATGTCCAGTCCTATTTTCAAGTTCAACGCCAGCTCCCTGTGTTTCCAATAAAAGGTCTTGGTGAAATCTTCCTATTTTGAATAGGCCATCCACTCTTCCTCATCATAGCGTACGTTTCACAAACCTCGAATGGGGGGGGGGGGGCACTCGGTCGCATCTCCAAGGCGTACTTGTATGTCGTTTCGCAGACGGTTCTTGAAATTGTGGTATTGTATTGATAAGTGTGACGTTTTATGAGAAGTTGCCCAGGTTAAGTATCCGTCGCCTAAAAATACTCGAGTGATGTCTTATAATTATGTACCGTATATGACTTCAATCCCTTATGGCCCGATGAAGTATTACATATTCGTCACATTACATAAATTGGGTACGTCATAATGACCCCGCTTGCGCACCCGAGGTCGGGTCGTGTATAGGTAACAGGTGGGCGTGCGTACTTGTGACGTCACACATACATTACAGTATACCGTGCTGGAGAAATTTTTATGCACACAACATTTTCGCGAGAAAATCACGTGACTTCCGGCAGTGGTTTCACAATATCGCGGAATCAGATATGAATAACAAATTTTCTACTTCACAACTTCCGGTATGTGGTAAGGGACAACCGTTGTATTGATTTAGTTATAACCAGTACGTTATTATGTATCTGTCCTACATCGGTTCATATTACCTGTATCTTAGATCAGTTTCTTTTGTTAACAAAATAAGGGCAGTACGGCGTAATGACGCCTAAGCTGCGGGACAGAATCCGGACATGACTGCCATATATTGATTGCTGTTTTGTTTAAGCGTTAATCCATGCTCATACACATGTAATATGAGTCATTTATAAGATCCCATCAATTTTTACATGTAATTGCAGCGAAGTGTTAATTGTTTTTTTTTTTTTTCTGAAATCAGCAGCCACTACGATGTTTATGTTTACTACTTCCGACTTCATATCGATAGTGTTCATTTATCAACAATTTAACCATATCAGTATGATTATGTAAAGCACCCGTTTTAGAATAAAATATAATTCTTACTATTATGCCGTGGTTGTGCTATATGCCTGGCCTATTATCATATTATTCCATACTTACATAGTATCATTAGTATGGTCGTAACAATTCCCAACTTCACGGGTCGATTCGAGTCACGATTTCTGCCTGACGCACAATTCACTGCACATTGCGATGCAGCTACGGCGGAGTTTGACATTGGCAGCTTCCAAGCATATTACCCTGTATCTTATGATTTTTAATTTGACTGTTCAATTTCGAATACTTGCGTCACTGACAAAACATAGTTCGGAATATTTATTTCACATCTGCATTTGCTTTGACAAATATTCCACGGTTGTTATCAGCTCTTTTTTGAGACTGATAATTTCTCAATACAGCATCGACTTAGCGAGCCAGCGGATCGTGAATCGAATCGGAAAGCACAATTAACCGTCACAGCCCTCTTCCATGGCACCGAGCGGGTGATAGACATTGGCCGGCATTCATGCATATATAATCTTGTTCCCACTTATGGTGCCATAGTTATTGACAGGAATGTGTGTGGGATATGTGTTTACCGCAACGTGCGGCTGTTCATGACATCAGTGTTCGCCACACCACCTGGGACGGTGGTAACAGTTCCACTTTGTATCACCCTTTGGATTTCAAGGTGGTGAATTTTGTCAACTGGATCGCTACATGAATCAAATCAACTACTTTTGCCCCGCTTTGGGCAGGTGAATTCTTTTATTTCAACACACCCTGGCGTCTGACCGCAATCGTTAATATTTACCTCTCGATTCGGACCACCACTCTCGGCGCTATAAGAACACACATGACTTTGCCATTCTGGGTCCCTGCTTTTAATTCACCATATTGGTGTGTGTTGTCAATTTGATTTAATATTATTACAACACCTACTTTCAGCAAGATTATTCCCCATTTCGATTCGACACCCTCCATGTGGGTTTCACATCACTTTAAAATGTGATATGACTGGGAATACACATATTGCAAATAGCCCACTGGATATGTTACGGTATACGTGTATCTCTATACAGCATTGGCCCCCGCTCGGCACCGGCCTAATTTATCTTGGTTTTTATTGGACCATATCATGATTTGAATATCAGCTGGCTTCGCTTATTTCCCTGCAGACCGTGCCACACCACACTTTAGTCACTTAGCCGTTCAGATTTATGGTTTGTTTTTGCTTTTACATCGCAGTTATATCTTTAGCAGCCTACTTGGTCCGATATAGATGTCTGTATGGTCTGCAGTGCAGTCCGCTTGTTTTCCGCTACTTTGGGCCTGTGAATTTGTTTTGCTTAGCTGATGTGATGTATTTGGACCGACCATTCGATCGGGCTCGTTTCCTATACTTTTTACGTGTTTTATAATAACCACCTACATGTCCAATACCTACCTTAGGGCGTTGTCCAATTGTTATACTTCAATGTTTATTTAGCGGCATGCTCGGTGACTATTTCTAGTATCGCTTGGTTACTACGCTTAGGCCGCGCCTCTTGTTTTGTCGGTTTAGGGCGAGTTAATTTGATTTCTTTTGCCGCACCACCGTGCTCAGAGCGGGAACAAATTTATATTGCCCGGTACCTACGCTTAGGCCAGGCCGTTTAATTTTTATATACTTTCGGTGAGTCTATTTGCCACCACATGATGCTTTTCGCGGCATTCTTGGTCCGATATCCGCACATCTGTTTTATCTGGCTCGTTTCCTCCGCGTAGGCCGAGTCTGACTTGTTTTCCTACGCTTAGGCAAGTCTATCATATCCTATATGTCCGTTTGATTTAGCCACCTATTTGGCCCGCTGTACATGGCTGGTTTCCTCAATTTAGGCCATGCTTGTCTGGTTTTCCTACGCTTAGGGCCAGCGTTTCCGTCACAGGCATCTACTTTAGGGCGAGTTATTTGATTTCTTTTGCCGCACCACCGTGCTCGGAGCGGGAACAAATTTATATTGCCCGGTACCTACGCTTAGGTCAGGCCGATTTTTTTTTTTATACTTTAGGTGAGTCTATTTGCCACCACATGATTCTTTTCGCGGCATTCTTGGTCCGATATCCGCACGTCTGTTTTATCTGGCTCGTTTCCTCCGCGTAGGCCGAGTCTGACTTGTTTTCCAACGCTTAGGCAAGTCTATCATATCCTATATGTCCGTTTGATTTAGCCGCCTATTTGGCCCGCTGTACATGGCTTGTTTCCTCAATTTAGGCCATGCTTGTCTGGTTTTCCTACGCTTAGGGCCAGCGTTTCGTTAATGTAGGGACCAGGATATGAGATGATAAAGCAAACATTGAATTTGTCTTTCGCCAATACCTATATACAGCTTGTTACCTACGCTTAGACTTGTTTCTCCTACGCCTAGGGCAAGTCTTTTTGTCACCAACAATAACCGTTAATTAGCCGCATACTAAGTCCGATATGTCCCTCTGGCCTGGTTTCTGCCTCGTCTGGCCAGTCCTGCCGCCACCCACATAATATACTCATTCTGGATTCGTCTACTAGGTCTGCTTAGCCTTAGGCCGCGTCTCAAGTTAATGCTTGGCTAAGTCTTTTATCACAATGATCCACCCCCGCCAGGGCGTTCGCCCGTTTCTGCACTTGAGCGAGAGGCAGGCGCAATGCAGCCCCAGTAACCCAGTTCGCCTCGTCCTAGCCTCTGGAAGTTTTCACAGAATCCGGTTGTTTCGCCGCCTTGTGCGACAGAGGTATCACTTTCCATTTTACATGTCCATCTCCATGCGGGTCACCTGTTTCTGTGCTTGAGCGAGAACAGGCGTCATGCATACCGGTTCCCATCGGCACATCCCACATATTTTGTTTGCCGCATGTCTCATTGGGTACACTCCGGGCTTCTCCAGGCTCACATTGGCCCCGGCTCCCATCTCCCCCTTTCGGCACATTGCTGGGATAGGATAGATATATTTCTCACTCCGGGGGGCTGGTGCCCATTTTACCTAACTGTCTCCGGTCTTTTCAACAAATTTATGGATATTCTCCAAACCGGTCGGGACCTTCTCGTTGGATTTTGGTTCCCACAAATTTTTGCGCCTTCCCCACGTGACCCATCGCCACAGGGGATTTCGTCACATCAGTTACTACACAGCGTTTTAACTTTGATTTTCTTTTGTGGGTTTTTTCTGTCCGCTTTAATCTTCCTTATGCTATCTGGATGTGGGCGGTCATCTTATAGCATCGGCATCACAAGGCCAATTCACACCTCTTATGGAGCCATGACAATAGGCTAGCGGATAATGGGCGTGTGTGTCGTAACAGTAATTTGGCAGTTCTCGGTCCCAAAGGGGAGAGTATGATATTCGGGTTCTCCATGGCTTTACTTCCCGTTGTTTTCTTATACCTAACGATCGCGACACTCCCATATACAAGGGTTACGAAAAGCGCATTTAATTGCTTACCAGCAGTGACGCGATTGGGTTATTTCCTTAGTTCAGTTCGGGTGCATTCTCCGTCGGTTGAACATCCCTCATTTGAAGCGTCTACAACTTGCCAATCAGAATACGTGCCCTGTACATTTCGCATTGGGTTTGTATTGACCTACTATATGTTGGTTCATCCCTTATTCAATCGCGCTCCATTGGTTTAGGTCGGTTTCCGCGGTTTCCCACCTCTACCCACCGCACAGGCCGTCGCATCTTTAACAGTCTGTCTTGCTGACAGAACATTTACGCATGAGCGGGATGATCTACACTTTCGGTGGACCCGTCAGGGATATTTCTTGCCGTCATGAAATGCCTGTTTTTGCCGCTCCTTCCTAGTATAACCATCCTCTAACATCTCGCCCGGTCCACCGGACCAATATAAATAATAGTTAATTCCTATGACCTACACAATATACATACATGTCTGAGGCCCCCACCCCTACCCCCACGTATACGGAATACCACTTAACACAGCGGGTGGAATACGGAATACCAGTTAACATAACCATATATGAAAACTTCCATTTTTTTCCCGGTCGGCATACGAATACCGGTAATTTGGAATTCCGAATACCTCCTTACAGAGGGACCGGAATACGGCGTACCTCACAACAGGGATTGGAATACGGCGTACGAACAGGGGGCCTCACGTATCCTATCATAATGTCTGGATATAGTGGTTCAATATATAGTAAAAAACAATGCAATAAATATGTATATATCTATTTTATTGACAAATTACAGAGTCCATGCCATAGAAATAAGTGGATGTCACGTTGTCATAATAGCTGCCTCCGTACATCTTCTTCCAAGATAATTATACTCTCGAATATTTCGTATGAACCGTGTTTTCCATTTTTGGCAGCTTCTTGCATAAATTTATCAAATAACAAATCTCTATCAACTTTGATGTAGGCAACATTGAAATTTTGTTTTTGATCATCCATTTCCGTTAAGCAGAGGTCGTGATCCCTTTGACTGGAACACCCATTTATACAGCCATAATATCTGCTTTCTAATTCGATTCTCATTTGATCTTCCACCGCTTCCGAGTATACCTTGATCAGTATGTCTCTGTAATAATCGTTTGTATCCCAATGGGTTAAGATTTGTTGATACAGTTCCGGTGTCACTTCCTGAAGAAGATATTGCTGCTGGTTAACATCGACATTAAGTCTGCTAATATTTTCTTTGAGTGTGTCAAATTCAATCACGTCCAATGTAACACCTTAAGGCGACGGTTTCAGTTCATTGTCATCTTCATTCCTGAAATATTTGCGAATATGAATTTTCGCTCTGTTATCATAGAGAGTCACATTCGCGTAAATAGATCTTCCAGGGAATTTCATATCCGCTTCACTCGCAGGTACACCTTGTCTTATTATAATATATCGTTCGATATCATCCATACATAGTTGGAACATCATAAATTCATCAACATCTAGGGTGATGCCTTTAACAGTTGGTTTCCATTGTCCGTTCTCGTTCTTGCATTTCCTCATGTGTATCTTAACTTTCCCATTGAAGAGAGACACATAGGCAAATACATCTCTTCCCAAATTAATCATGTTTGCGTCTGCACTTTTGTAAATGTGATAAATCTCTAATCATTTTCTACCACTTTTATATTAAAAAGTTATATCATGTGACAACAATTGACCAATAGACTTGCTCCCTTCAGTTTGTTATTTGCATTGAGATAAATATAGTCGCCATCTTTTACAATGGATTAATAAAAACATATTGCTTATTGCATTCCATTATGTTACACTCGATAGAGATACCCGTTCCTATCCAGGACAGCGTGTAAAGGCGGATAAATTGGTACACATACTTATAACACAACTTCTCTATCATTTCGGCTGAATACCTCTCAAAAAATGCAGTCTCATAAGCAAACGTACGTGCTATTAGCAGCAATTGCACTCTCTCACTTACCTGGTGCACTCTCTCACCCATCTGATGGCTGAGGCTGAGGATCACAAACACAATAGCACAACAAGAACCGATAGAACCGTCTACCATAATGCTTTACCTATACTACTTATGAGTCCGGTGAAAGGGTCAATACGACCTTATATGGCTAAAATATAAAAATTAGTCGCAACGATTCTGATAGTCGGTTACTATATGAATTCAAATGTGCAATATTCCCATCAATTTATCAAATAGTTTGTGCGCCTAACCAGACAGAACACACCGTATACATCGCTAAAATTGGAGTTTATTGGTCGGGAGGAAAGTAGCCTGGGGGCTCCATTATTGTAATATTACGCCTGGAGTTGTTTGTCAGTTCTTTCCTATCGAGATATATATTGGTTCATTAAATATAAATATCAGGCATTCTGTTGAAATCCGAGCGGTAGTTACCTTGAAATACCTAACGTTTTGCCATAATAGGTGACGAACATCAAGTTCCACTGCATAGACCATTTTACAGATAGCGAGAATGATGCATTCTGTGCCAGAAACTATCCAAACAAAGCCACGTGCTTTACGGCCGCATGCATTTACTATGGGGGATTTAGGGTGGGTCTATAAAACTAATTATAACTTTGGTATCTGTCATAGTTTACGCGAGAAATTTTAAACATATATCAGGGACATGTACCCCTTCTAGAATGTTCAAAAACATTTCCAGTTGCTTGTCGTATTTTAATTGATTTTATGCGATGAAATAATGCGAAAATTCAGAAAATTGCACTAATTTCTCAATATTTTGCGGTTTTAGTAAACGCCTGATAAAAGTCGTTCTATTGGGAATTTTTAAACCAAATTTTCAGAGAATATAGAGTAAACACAGTACTATCGGAATATCATAAAGGAGTTCTGTGCATTTGGTATTAATTAACCCTCAGACTGCCGAAGCTGCCGTCAATAAATTCGCTTTTTCGTGTTCGACGAAAATGAAACTTGTCTGTTTAAAGGTCCCATTTTCGTGTCGAATGGTGATAGAATCTCCATTTGTCAAGTTCGTGGATAAATTACGTCACACTTAATCGGCTTATGTCCGCGGCCATAAACCTGTGTTTTTATAACAATTTATTTGAGACAAACTGTTGCGCGCATACGCAGCAGTCGGCGCTTATCATGCAGTTGAAGTTAATAATCGTGAAGCCTGTGTAACAAATGTTCAAATAGAACGGGACAAAAATACGTAAAATAAATAGCGTGACCAATGAGCATTCACAAAACAATATACATCAGTTTTGCAAACGAGTAAAAATGATTATAAATGAAAACGCTCTTTATCGTGTACCGGCGCTTTTGCCCAAGAAGGTTTTTAATGGACGCAATCATTGGATTTTGTTCTAGGCTAAAAAAAACAAACAATACAAAATGTGTTCAAACTTCCTCTTATGAAAGTTGAAGTAAAACATCACGGGTGTTGTTACAGTCTATTGTGATTCTTTGGTGAGCACGCAGTGAACACAAGTCATACTTTGCCAAATTCATGCCGTATATCACACATGTTTAGTATACATGACACGTCGTCACTTTCGGTGAATTGTTGAAACACAAGTGAGAACATCTAACGGAAGTTTTATGGGGTATATAAAATAGAAGCATGACCAGTTGATGTACAGACAGCGAACTAAAAACCTTCCTAAACGACCGTGGTGTTCCATCAACTAGACGAAAAAAAGATGAGAAAGTGCAGCTAGCCGAGTTGGCACACAAACAGAAATTTCCAGTTATTCTGTCGGCAGATGATCAACAGAAAACGGTTAATACCCAACAAGCGAAGTTGTTATGTCTGGAGTTTTTGTTGTCTCTTAATAAATGCTCAGATTCTACATACACCGTAGATGTGAAATTCAAGATTTTTCGCCAGATAGATCGAAAGAAATACTTTGTTGAAATCTCTTGCCATATTTTGCTGTATTTATGCAAACCGTGCATCTCCATCTTAACACATCGATGTAGATTGGAAACGACATATTTGCGGTCATGTAATGAGAACATAAACGCTCTTTATTGGTTCCGTTTTATATGGTATAAAATGACCTTCCGAATTACTCTAAACTTGAAAGTTTTTTGTAGGAAATCAATAAACTTATAGTACATGTACGAATATTCATATCAAATTAAATAATACTCACGTTTCTGGGTTACCTCGGTCATTATTGCAACCGAAAACTGCACAGCGATTTGAAGGCATTTTCAATTTATGATTGTGTAAGGGTAGTAGATGGGCACGAAGCGAAGTGATTTTGTTGAATGAGAGTAGAAGGGTGCGAAGCGCCCGGGATGGTCGAAAAGATCGAGAGATCTTCTCCTTCACTCCGGTGATTTTGTTCTCCAAACCAAGTCGCATATATAGCAGGCAGTGGTGGCATTTTCAGACAACTTTTGAAGAAACCCGAGCATATGGATTAGGTTCAACATGTCACAATAGACATGAAAGAGTATCACCTCGCCCTCTCACATGCTTCAGTTGTCAGTTAAAACGTGAAGTTTTTCATAAAACAGTTTCATTTTCGTGAAACGCATGCGAAGCCAGATGTGCGAAGAGAGAATTTATTGACGGCAGCTTCGGCAGTCTGAGGGGTAATTATGCACGGAACTCCTTTGCGATATTCTGATAGTACTGTGTTTACTCTATATTCTCTACAAAATTGGTGTAAAAGTTCCCAATAGAACGACTTTTATCAGGCGTTTACTAAAACCGCAAAATATTGAGAATATTAAAAACCTTCTTGCGCAAAAGCGCCGGTACACGATAATTCATTTATAATCGTTTTAAAAATTGATGTATATTGTTTTGTGAATGCTCATTGGTCACGCTATTTATTTTACGTATTTTTTTACTGTTGTATTTGAACATTTGTTACACAGGCTTCACGATTATTAACTTCAACTGATAAGCGCCGTCTGCTACGTATGCGCGCAACAGTTTGTCTCAAATAAATTGTTATAAAAACACAGGTTTATGGCCGCGGATATAAGCCGATTAATTGTGACGTAATTTATCCACGAACTTGACAAATGGAGATTCTATCACCATTCGACACGAAAATGGGACCTTTAAACAGACAAGTTTCATTTTTGTCGAACACGAAAAAACGAATTTATTAACGGCAGCTTCGGCAGTCTGAGGGTTAATTAATACCAAATGTACAGAACTCCTTGATGATATTCCGATAGTACTGTGTTTACTCTATATTATCTGAAAATTTGGTTTAAAAATTCCCAATAGAACGAGTTTTATCAGGCGTTTACTAAAACCGCAAAATATTGAGAGATTAGTGCAATTTTCTGAATTTTCGCATTATTTCATCGCATAAAATCAATTAAAATACGACAAGTAACTGGAAATGTTTTTGAACATTCTAGAAGGGGTACATGTCCCCGATATATATTTAAAATTTCTCGCGTAAACTATGACATATACCAAAGTTATAATTAGTTTTATAGACCCACCCTAAATCCCCCATAGTAAATGCATGCGGCCGTAAAGCACATGGCTTTGTTTGGATAGTTTCTGGCCCAGAATGCAACAGTCAAAATGGTTATCTGTAAAATGGTCTATTTAGTGTGTTTATTTAACAAAAATCCATTTTTTACCGTGTAATTTTAAAAGTAACATTGCCCAATATTTCTGCGGAAGTTGTATCGGTTGATGCAAAACACAAAATCCGGAATCGGAGGCGGAACAAAGGCAATGCCAAATAGTGGATAAAATATAGAGACGATATGTGATTTAAATGTTTTGTCTCAAGCACAGAAACGGGGTAACTTGGTGTTCAAGTTTAAAGTGAATTCGAACACTCCGCTCAGTTATTCAGGGACCCAGTTTCATGAAGGCAACTTATGACATAGTTGGGACTTAAGATGGTCATAAGTTCAAACTTCCATCGTAAATGCGTTTTAGTAACAAGGTCTTAACTAATAAGATGGTCTTAAAATTAAGGCTGGTGTGATATTTTTTAAGATAATCCGAATTTGGTCCGAAATGTGGATGGGATCTAGTTCATGTATATATTATTATAAACACATTTAACTGAATAAAGTCTTGCGAACACGGATGGGTGTTTCAGAACTGGTATTAATTAATAACCAACGGGTAAGCTATATAGCAGTGACGTGGCCAGTAGCTGTAAGATTTACATGGGGGTCCACAATACTAATGTGGCGGGGTTAAAACCCATAATCAGGTTAATATGTACCTTTAATATCTTTCCCGCCACTCTGTGTAGTCCTTCTAATTATGATCCATACTTGGTAAGTGAATCCCATTTAAAAAGTAAACAAGCCCAGTTCTAAATAAGTTTTAATAATCTAATTATAATCCTTGTAAGCCATCATTATTCGTTATATAATTCAACATTCTAGCACATGATTCAACATTATAGCGAATAATTCGGCACATTCAAACAGTTTTATTCCGTGATCGTAAATGCCTTGGTAATTAAACGGCCAAATATTTTATACGTAATTTATCAACTCGTTTCGCGATTGGCGGAATTATTTCAAGCTCCACCCACTGCTGTCACGGTATGCGTCTATGCAGATGACCGCGGTGTGTCATGTGATCGCACTTCGGATATTTCCGCGATTTTTTAAATATCATAATAATAAAAATACTCTCTGCTCGATTTTGAATTTGCTTGGCGAAATGGGTCTGTTAGACATATATTATTAGTATTATGACGATAATTTTTTTTTTTGACAGACTAATTCCTTTAAAGTCTCTCGGTTGGAGCATATAGTGTAGCTGTGTATTATGTCATTTAGTTTAATTAGTACAGAATGGTCATAATTACATGTATTAGCTGTTACGTAAAGCATAGGGCAGACATTAAGAATATGTTATTGTCTCGTTTTAGGGCTTCATTTCTTCATTTTCTCCATACATACACTCCATTCGTATACATTTTGGTAAAGATTGAACGATCTAGAACTGCACCCATGGGAACTGCACCCATGGGAAATCTATAGAAACTCATGACTATGGATCTCGTGCGCTAGCCGGATTGTATCTACCAAATAGTCATAGGGGTAACACTAACTGCCAGTGTAAACTGTCAAGACCTGCCTATATATGCATTTCTAATTGCTGTAACAATAAGAATATATTTACATAGAGTTGGACATCATTTGTAATTAAAATCACACCGTCGTACTGTAGACAATATTCATGCTGAGACAATTGGTCCGAACATTTTCACATCAAGGATAAAAGTGAACAAATATATGTGTGGGGGTGGGGTGTGCCTGTGAGGGTGTATGTATATATGTATTACATTTTGGAAATACTAGCGTATATATGTACCCCGTATATATATCGGCAGGATAATAATACATAATAAATATTATGTTATTATTATGATGTTTATTATCATAATCCACTGGATCGTTAAATTGGTCGACGAATCGTCTGAACGACTGTGCCGTGTGCTATTGTATGTTCAATTTGGTGAACATATTCCAAATTCATTTAATATCAATATATAGGATGTTTCCAAAAACACACGAGTTAGTTTTATATAATTACCTACCAAATAAATTAAGATGTAGGCTATATGTATATGTGTTTCACTTCGTTGTTCATTATTTCCACTAATAATGCAGATATGTCAATGCACAATTATTATCAACGATGCATGGTTAAAAACTTAATATAGTGTATCGCTTCAAAACAGACAGAAGGATCATACTTATGTTCGTGTATATTGAAGATATCATATTTTTTCTGTAACCCTTTCTTTTCTAAACTGATTCTTCCGCCCAGTAATAAAAATATACATTGGAATAGTTCAGAAAATAAAAGCAGAAAACAGACAGATGAAACAAATAATACAATAAAGTGCAGAAACATTCTTATTAATTATTGGGAAATTTTCATATAATTTAGTTTAATAAGTAGCCTATGTCCTTAAGGAACTAATAGTCAATTGATATTTAGTACAAAAACGCTTAAAATCCCAACGGAATTGCCACATAGCAGTAATTTTCAAATGACTTGTGAATGTTGATGTTTATTATATTCTCGTAGGGACGTATACAGATAATCGGAGACATCGCTCGCAAATATTTGATTCGAGTGGACGAATCCACCCATCAAAGCTCAGTGATCAGATATCGATTTTTGAAATCTATTTTTTTTACCACTGGTACTTTTAGTGGCCTGGCAAAAAAGTCGACGAGAAGACGGTTTCGGACCAAATTGCGGATAAAGATGGATACATCTAAAATCAAGTGGTAATATGGTCAAATGTCGTCATTATACGGTCGTATTTCGTTGAACACAGTGTTGATAAATAACACGTTTTGGGAAATTATTTATCATAATTGACAGCGGTTAGCAATAGTTTGTTGTAATTAATCGGTTCTGATAATTCAAGCATATATTGAAGAAATGTTGTTGTTGTTGTATGGCAATCGTTTGATCAGATTCAGTACCTTTAAATGATTGGATGCTGTATAACTAACTTTCTTTGCATCCAGGTAGAACTGAAGTAAAATTTATTTGGATCACGGAATAAATTTAAGTTGGTTTCCATTGAGAACAAAATTTCACTTCACTACTTCGAAACTTGTTCACAAATGTCACTATATAAAGGCCAACCCCAATTCTTGGCATCAAATTTTATACATATTAACACCCCCAACATACACACCAAACCCGCTACAGTCGGGTGAGTGTATTATACCATCAACTGACACTTTTATATTTAACGTAGATAAAGTTTGGAATTGATGATTTAGACAATGAATTAAAGTCAACTGAAGACTTAAAACAGTTTAAAGAGCGTGTACGCGTCATATTGGAATTATATAGCCAACTGGGAGATAAAGTGAATGATATTTTCATGGGGATAGAAATTTTAAAGTTAATTTAACATCTTATTAAATTGCTCTGTTTGGATTTCATTTGCATCCAGGAAATAGCTGATGAAGGTTTTATCTCTTATATATAAATAATTGCATTCATCTATGGAAGGTCTTTCGATTCTGTGTTGGAGTAAGTGCAGTTCGACGCCGTTTGATGGGTTCGCCCTCTGCTTATAACATCGTGTAGAGGGCTACGAAGAAGAATAAACGAGTGCCAAAGAATGAGCCCGGTTGATAAGTTATGGCGAGGTTTTGTCGTTTTCCGGAATGTTGAATAATTATTCTTCCGTTTCTGTCAATTTCACTTTTCCATTACTCTGTACGCATTGACTGCGCATGCCTGAACCAGTTGTCAAGGGTTCCTCCGCCCAAAAGATGGCGAACGCATCCTCTCGGAATGTGTAGGTTTTAATCAAGTTATTTCTTCCAAGATACAAACAGAAAAACACATGGTTTGTTTGAATATTCTTTGAGATTACATGCCACTGATGATAATGATATGCGGCTTTAGCGTATTTATAGATGCATATGCCTATAAATGACTATATGATCTTCCTTATTCCTGGTGTGACCTAGCGCGATGTCTCACAGGCTCTTGGAATTTCATACTGTCAATGTAATTAGACAGTATGTATTCAGACTAGGAGGAAAGGGTCTATACGACCTTAAATGTGTAAAATATACAAATTAGTCGCACCGATTCTAATAGACAGGTACTATAAGAATTCAAATCTGCAATATTCCCATCTATTTGTCAGGTAGTTTGTGCGTCACAGTTGACAGAACATACCCTATTATATGGGCCCAACGGGAAGGGTCAATACGACCATAAATGACAAAAGTATAAAAATTAGTCGACCGATTCTGATATATGAATTCAAATCTGCAATATTCCCATCAATTTATCAAGTAATTTATGCGCCTAGGCTGACAGAAAATATCCTATACATCGCTAGTATTGGAGTATATGGGTACGGCGGAAAGGGTCAATACAACCTTAAACAACTAAAATATAAAAATTTGTCGCACCGATTCGTATAGAGGGTACTATATGAATTCAAATCTGCAATATTTCCATCAATTCATCAAGTAGTTTGTGTGCCTAAGCTGACAGAACATACCCTATAATATATATTGCTAATATTGGTGTTTATGGGTCCGGCGGAAAGGGTCAATACGACCTTAAATGACTAAATATAAAAATTTGTCGCACCGATTCTGATAAATGGGTACTATATGAATTCAAATCTGAAATATTACCATCAATTTGTCAAGTAATTTGTGTGCCTAAGCTGACAGAACATACCCTATACTTCGCTAATATTGGAGTATATGGGTTCGGCGGAAAGGGTCAATACAACCTTAAATAACTAAAATATACATTAGTCGCACCGATTCATAAAGACGGGTATTATATGACTTCAAATCTGAAATATTCCCATCAATTTGTCAAGTAATTTGTGTGCCTAAGCTGACAGAACATACCATACACATCGCTAATATTGGAGTATATGGATCCGGCGGAAAGGGCCAATACAACCTTAAATAATTAAAATATAAAAATTAGTTGCACCGATTTGTATAGACAGGTACTATATGAATTCAAATCTGCAATATTCCCATCAATTTATAAAGCAGTTTGTGCGCGTCAGCTGACAGAACATACTGTATATACATCGCTAAAATTGAAGTATATTTATCGCTAATATAGGGGTATATTGGTGCGAGGGAAAGTATTAATACGACCTTAAATGACTAAGATATAAAAATTAGTCGCACCGATTGTGATAGATGTGTAATATATGAGTTCAAATCTGCAATATTCCTATCAATTTATAAAGTAGTTTGTGCGCCTAAGCTGACAGAACGTACCCTATACATCGCTATTATTGGCGTATATGGGTCCGGCGGAAAGGGTCAATATGACCTTAAACAACTAAAATATAAAATTTAACACACCGATTCGTATAGATGGGTACTATATGCATGCATTTCTGCAATATTTCCATCAATTCATCAAGTAGTTTGTACGCCTAAGCTGACAGAACATACCCTATAATATACATCGCTAATATTGGAGTTTATGGGTCCGGCGGAAAGGGTTAATACGACCTTAATTGGCTAAAATATAAAAATTAGTCGCACCGATTCTGATAGAAGGGTACTATATGAATTCAAATGTGAAATATTCCCATCAAATTGTCAAGTAATTTGTACGCCTACGTTGACAGAACATACCCTATACATCGCTAATAATGGAGTATATGGGACCGGGGGGGATGTCAATATGATCTTAGATGACTAAAACATAAAAATTTATCGCAACGATTCTGATAGACGGTTACAATATGAATTCAAATGTGAAATATTTCCATCAATTTATCAAGTAGTTTGTGCGCGTATAAGCTGACAGAACATACCTTATACATCGCTAATATTGGAGTATTTGGGTCTGGCGAAAGGGTCAATACGACCTTAAATGGCTAAAATATAAAAATTGGTCGCACCGATTCTGATAGTCGGTTACTATATGAATTCAAATGTGCAATATTTCCATCAATTTATCAAGTAGTTTATGCACCTAACCAGACAGAACATACCGTATACATCGCTATTATTGGAGTATATGGGTACGGCGGAAAGGGTCAATACAACCTTAAACAACTAAAATATAAAAATTTGTCGCACCGATTCGTATAGATGGGTACTATATGAATTCAAATCTGCAATATTTCCATCAATTCATCAAGTAGTTTGTGTGCCTAAGCTGACAGAACATACCCTATAATATACATCGCTAATATTGGAGTTTATGGGTCCGGCGGAAAGGGTCAGTACGACGTTAAATGACTAAAATATAAAAATTAGTTGCACATATTCTGATAAACGGGTACTATATGATTTGAAATCTGAAATATTCCCATCAATTTGTTAAGTAATTTGTGCGCCTAAGCTGACAGAACATACCCTATTCTTCGCTAATATTGGAGTATATGGGTCCGGCGGAAAGGCTCAATACAACCTTAAATAACTAAACTATAAAAATTAGTCGCACGATTTGTATAGACGGGTACTATGTGAATTCAAATCTGCATTAATCCCATCAATTTGTCAAATAATTTGTGTGCCTAAGCCGACAGAACATAACCTATACATCGCTAATATTGGAGTATATGGGTCCGGCAGAAAGGGTCAATACAACCTTAAATAACTAAACTATAAAAATTAGTCGCACCGATTTGTATAGACGGGTACTATATGAATTCAAATCTGCAATATTCCCATCAATTTATCAAGCAGTTTGTGCGCCTCAGATGACAGAACATACCGTATATACATCGCTAAAATTGGAGTATATGTATCGCTAATATAGGGGTATATTGGTGCGACGGAAAGGATTAATATTGACTATGATATAAACCTTAGTCACACAGATTCGTATAGATGGGTACTATATGAATTCAAATCTGAAATATTCCCATCAATTTGTCAACTAATTTGTGCGCCTAAGCTGACAGAACATATCCTATACATCGCTAATATTGGAGTATATGGGTCCGGCGGAAAGGGTCAATACAACCTTAAATAACCAAAATATAAAAATTAGTCACACCGATTCGTATAGATGGGTACTATATGAATTCAAATCTGCAATATTCCCACCAATTTGTGAGCTAATTTGTGCGCGTAAGCTGACAGAACATACCCTATACATCGCTAATATTGGAGGATATGGGTCCGGCGGAAAGGGTCAATACAACATTAAATAACTAAAATATAAAAATTAATCGCACCGATTCGTATAGACGGGTACTATATGAATTCAAATCTGCAATAATCCCATCAATTTGTCAACTAATTTGTGCACCTAAGCTGACAGAACATACCCTATACATCGCTAATATTCGAGTATATGGGTCCGGCGGAAAGGGTCAATACAACCTTAAATAACTAAAATATAAAATTTAGTAACAACGATTCGTATAGACGGGTACTATATGAATTAAAATCTGCAATATCCCAATCAATTTTACAAGCAGTTTGTGCGCCTCAGCTGATAGAACATACAGTATATACATCGCTAAAATTGGAGTATTGTATGCTAATATTGGGGTATATTGGTGCGACGGAAAGGGTTAATACGACCTTAAATGACTAAGCTATAAAAATTTGTCGCACCGATTCGTATAGACGGGTACTAAATGAATTCAAATCTGCAATATTCTCATCAATTTGTCAAGTAATTTGTGCGCCTAAGCTGACAGAACATACCCTATACATCGCTAATATTGGAGTATATGGTTCCGACGGAAAGGGTCAATACAACCTTAAATAACCAAAATATAAAAATTAGTCTCACCGATTCTGATAGTCGGATACTATATGAATTCAAATGAGCAATATTCCCATCAATTTATCAAGTAGTTTGCGCGCCTAAACTGACAGAACATACCTATACATTGATAAATTTGGAGTATATGGGTCCGGCGGAAAGTGTTAATACGACCTTAAATGACTAAAGTATAAAAATGACTGGCACCGATTCTGATAGGCGGGTGCTATATGAATTCAAATGTGCAATATTGTGCTTACGCACAAATAGGGCATTTATGCTTAAGCATAATAAATTGGGTTTAAGCGTAATTAATTGTTAAATGTGAATTTGGCAGCCCATAATACTTGTGCAATTAACTCAACTAGTCAAATAAAGTATTTGTATTTGAGTACAATTTTATATTTTTTTAGGGGGGGGGGCACTACAATTAGTAGGGGTGGTTATCTGAATATAAATAGGGGTTGGTTGATACTATAAACTAATCCTATAAAATATAATTATTTTGAATTTATCTGTTTTAGTGTTTATCAGTATTATGAACCCCATCCCACATCCTCATGGTGACCTCACCCACTACCTCGACATTTCTCGAACACCACTATTTTTCTATGGCACTTTTGAGATCGTATGCATAACACGCCATCAATTTGGATCGACTGAATTAAGGCTAATTCCGATAATATAGCTGCCATTGTTTTGAACATTGTAAATTTTTTTTTAGTGTTACTGTTAAACAGTGCTAAAAATAGACTCAACAAAACAATCGCAAATTTTGCTGCAAAATGTTCATTTAATCTAAAACTACGGTGACTCACGTTATAATTCACGCAACAACATATTCACTGGTCCATGTTGCAGTTAGATCCTATTATATAATTAGTTTAAAAGTTATATAGATTAATTCGTATGTTTTAATCGCTCGTTTTCATCATGTTTTAAACTTGAAATGAAAGCGCACTCAATCACATTGAATGTGACGTCACAAACTATTCGGTCAAGGTCATAAATCCAGACATTCCCGGTTGGGGTTCCTTCTCATGCTAACCGGATGAAATATGCGAAATGACAAAAGAAAATTCGTTAGTGATAAAGACACCGCGACGTAATTTAACTACAGACGCAAGATTAGATGGATCCGCATTGCACAGAATACTGAATATAATTAAACAATTGATAATAAATATTAAATATAAGCAGTCAGATTCGGTCATACTGTATGGAGTTACTTTGGTCACCGATAAATATACTATTGAATTTTTACGGTATGAACATTGAATCACGATTTTTTTTAACTTAGACCATTTTCAGGGCATATAAAACAACAGTGGTTCACTGTTCACCGTTGATGAAACGGGATGGGGCCATCGGAGTACGACGGTCCGATACTGTCAAACGACAGTAGTTTCTAACAGTGCAAGTTTCTTCATCATAAGCCGAAAAACTCGATTTTGTTTGCTCTTGATCAGAAGTAACTTAATGTTTTCCATAGGCCTCAGTGTTAACATTTGGCCACGCCCACTAAAATAGCTACACAGGAATTTCGCGAAATCATGAGTTCGTGAAGACCAACCATTGCGGCATCTTTTGCCATGTAGGGGTACTATCCGAGCCATGCTTTATACACACTACCCCACTTTTTGCAAAAACTATGAAAGGCTGACGAAAGCCAATGCCAATCTCACGGCATTGTTTGGACACGAACGCATATCAGATTAGAAAAAAAACCCACATTTTTGCATGCCATGTGTTCTATATTTCTCGAATTTGTAAATGTATTTGAAATAGTATACGCCAATTGCGGTCCAGAATGTTTTTGAAAGGGACGTTATTCAAGTAATTTAGTTCCTTCTAACCTGCATATGCATGGCAGCAATGCTTAAGTCATACACTGTGTAAGTATTTACTTATTTGATGGTCAATTCTACTAGATGTCCGATAAATACCTACACCACACGAGGTAGAACATTGTTCCCAGGTTTCTGTCCATTCTGATGATGAATGTGTTGTGGCGCTACATTCTTTGTCGTCCTGGCACACACGACAGTCATCTTCGCCATCTACACCACTACATATCACAGGCTGAAATGGAACAAGCGCTTAACAATGTCGGCACGGCTATCAATTGTGTCTCGTATTTTTCGTATGCTTCGCGGAATTATGCATTGTGGCAGTTGAAAGTGATAAACAGTTAAACCAGTCTATGCTTGATACATGTATGAGAATATATATATATATATATATTTTGCGAATGTCTGTCTGTCTGTCTGCCTGTCTGCCGTCTGTGTTCTATAGAAATTCACAGGGGGTCCCATCTAGATAAAACAGAGGGGTCTATTTGGGGTACTTTTTTACGAGAAAGATTTCCACCAAACTTATAAATAATCATCTATGCCAAGTTGGTGCCGTTTGGATGAAAGATGGAGGGGGCCTTAATTTGATAAGAATGTATTCGGTCGCTGATTATCACCAAACTTATACATTATGATCTTCATGACATCAGGAGCGTACTTAAGTTTAAAGCTGTCATAAGTGGCGTGTGATTTAAATATGTCAAAAGTGGCATTTAAAATGTGATTTAAAAATGGCAAAAAAGTGGTGCCATTTGAGTCAGGGGTCCAATGAAGTGGAGAGGGACGCCAAAATTGATCAAACTGTTTTCAGCGCCAATTTCCACCAGATGGATACACAATTTTCTCCACCAAACTTATACATAATCATCTGCATGATATCAGGAGTTTAATAGTGTGGTTAAAATACGCCAAATTGCTGACGTTTTTTAAGATATGTGGGCACTATATTTGATAAGAATTTGTTTGTCGCCGATTTCCAACAATTTTATATATATTCAATTGCAGAATGAGTGGAGATGTCATAGTGGTGCCACTTGAGTCAAGGATAGGGCGGAGATGGACAGAATCTATAGATGCAACTTTCCGCCAAATGCCTACACATTATTCTCCAAATATACGAGGAAGCAAATTGCGTGGACCCATTGAAGACGCAAAGTTTGGTGCCTACCTTTGTGTTACATATACCTTCATGTGGACCATCTATATGACAACAAATGGACTAACTTATTACGAGCAAGATAACAGTGTGGGTTAATTTTTTTTCTAAAAAGACGCTGTTTGTGTCAAGTGCAAAAAAAGCGATTTCCCCAAACTGATACAATATAATCTCCATGATATGGTGTTGTTCGGGTCAGGAGTGCACAGAGGACACAACATATATTTACGCCCATTTCCTCCAAATTGATACATATTCTTCCCCATGATACGCGGAATTTAATCGTGTAACTTAAATGGTGGTCGCTTGGGTGAGAGATGGGGGGGGGCACTAAATTTGAGGAGAATTTGTTTAGTTGCCGATTACCACCCATATACGTAATCATCTCCATGATATCAGGAATCTAAGATTGATTGTTTATTAGCAAAGCCAACAGTTAAGTTGGAAAATGCAATAACATATATACATACTATATACAATGCACCCATAACATATAAGTCATACAAATAACAATAAATACACACAAAATTATATGCAATTTACATTAACGTAGTATCCTTTTTAAAGATAGTTTTATAAATATGCTTACTTTTTTAAGAAGGCTCAAATATTCAATTGAGAGCAAACAATGAAATTTGTTTCTGTTAGTGTTCTCCTAGTAATATTTGATTATATGGATTTCGCGTAAATCTTGTAACTTTTGACATAGGATCATAAAGTGATATTCGTCGCAAGAAGTGTTTTCACACAAAACACACCTTAAATTGTCTGCGGAATTTGTGCTTTCTTTTATGTTTTCTACTGGTAGTTTATGATTAGATGTTCTGATTTTCAATAGGTAGTTAGACAAATGAGATGGCAAATAAACTAAATAGCGACTCATTTTCATGGACTGCTTTATGTCGCTGTAAAATATGGCACGCAATGAAGTAGAAGCATTCAGGTTATCAAAGTGGTTGCGCTCATACTGCTTAATGAGTAGCGATTTTATGTTTCTCAACTCTGCTTTGCTCAGCGCTGATTGGTTTGTCCACACATGTTCCATGTGTAGGTCATGTAGAATTCCTTCTACAAAACACACCCAATTCATCTTCTTTTGCAGTTTTGTATCCCTCTCGTTTATAAATCTAAGTAAAAGAAATATATTCTTGGCTAGCTCCGATCCTTCATATGAAACTAGCTTGGACCAGTATTATAGTGTCCTGTACATGTATTATATTTCAATCAATAAAGGATATCTACCAAGTTCGGCATAAACCATGTAATTAGGCGTACTAGATTTCATTGAGGTAACTATTTTACAAAATTTCAGATGAAGCGTCTCGACGATTTGAACTTTTCAAAGCACCAAATTTCACTTCCGTATAACATAATTGGCATAACCATAGCATTGAATAACTTGAATAAGATATCTAAAGGTAACCTCAGTTTTCGAGTTCGATTCAGTAGACTGTGCTTTCGTTGCGGTATTAATTGTGGCATCTTTTAAGAGATTGGCAAAATCTCCCATTGTAGAAGAATTTGATACCAAGGTATTTAAATTTCTTTACAAAATAAGGGTCGCTGAGTGATCGGTCATTCTTGTCGGTTTTGCTATCATGGGCACGAATCCTCTTGTGAATACATTGTTTAAAAAGTCAGTTTGTTTTGTTGTGCGCATCGAAATTTAGTAGATCGATATTGAAATCACCGATTATGTAAGACTTAATATTTTTTATTGTATCTAGGATGTCGTCGAATTGAGAAGCAAACGTTGGGTGCGATAATATTTTTCGTACAGCAAGCGCAAAAACCGACTGCTGATTTAATATAGATAGCTGATCAGCATGACAATTTAAATTCATCATTTCCCGTCTGGTTCAGTTTAATTACCAGAACTTACATAACAGGCATAATATAATTTTTCTTTAATCAATCGTCCATGGACCAAAACTATAGATGTTGTTTCTATAATACGGAATCGGTAAACAAAAAAATATATAAACGCACCACCCATTAAAGGCACTCATCGCTCTATAGACGCATATTAATCATTGCACAAATCTAGTATACTTCATGAATTTGTACCATAATTTATATATCCTTGTTAATACCTTTATTGTTGTTATTGTTGTTGTTGTTGTTGTTTTTATCTATATCGACATATTCTGTACTCTCATTTTAGTTCCCACCCAATATATATATTTTTTTTCTTAAATTTTCATCCGATCAAAATGATGTCAAAGCCAAGGTAATTATAACGCTTTTATCATTGATTTTATAAATGGAAATTTGCTTCGTAATTCGCGTCGTGAACCAGAAATAAACATTGTTTTTGGCTTAAAATTCAATTTCGAAAACTCTGTCCCTTAAACAATTTTAATTACTGCAATCAATTTCCTGAGTTCACAGTGTGAAGCTATCAAAATTAATATACCCACAAAAGAAAATTGTTCCCATGAAAACAAATGCATCTTACAGTGTCTAAAATTATTTACAGGTGCAACGTCGTGTGCAGACCCCACTTAAACCACGGGTATATGCTAACTGAACAAGGGCACATATGTTTTAACAAATATCATCAAATCACATTATGGCCACAAATAACGTAACACTGAGTGAGGTTAGGGAAGCAGCGCCTAATTTTGCTCTTGCAGCCATATGGTCTAGCCTAGAGGAAAATGAGGAACCAACTCTGTCTGTTTTTGATCAAATAATTTCCGTTACTTCTCAACTTTACAAGCGAAATATATTTTCAACAAGAAGAATAAACTGTCAATGTTTCGTCTTAATTGCAGAAGCATCAACGCAAATTTTCAAAACTTAGAAAATCTTTTATGTGACATGAAAACCAATGACAACAATCTTGATATAATAGCGCTAACCGAAACATTTAAAATACTCGAAGCATCGGAATTAAAACTCTCCGTTTATCATCCCATGTAATTTAAATCAAGGCCTGATCACGACGATGGTAGGGGCGGTGTTGGTATTTACATAAAAGACACTATTACGCATAGAAACAGGCCCGATCTATCAATATTTTCCCACATGTTATCGAAACTGTGTTCATTGAGCTTGAATGCGGGAAACATGAAATATATATCATAGGATGTATTTATAGACCTAACACGGCACCAAAAGCTGACCTTGAAAAGTTTGCTTCTAAATTCGACGACATGCTAGATACAATAAAAAATCATAAGTCTTACATAATCGGTGATTTCAATATCGATCTACTAACTTTGGTGCGCACAACAAAACAAACGACTTTTTAAACAATGTATTCACAAGAGGATTCGTGCCCATGATAACACAACCGACAAGAATGACCGATCACTCAGCGACCCTTATAGATCAAGTATACGCAAATAATCTTCATAACGAACACTGCTCTGGTATAGTTACATGTGACTTATCTGATCACTTTGGGGTATTTCTCTCTGACACCGAAGGTCATAAACCACTTAAAAAACCCACGTGCTTCCCGCCGAAACTTTTCCCAAGAAAATATTAATAGATTCAACGATACTCTTAAATCGTGTAATTTCCGTTCGGTTTGTAATTGTAATAATGCAGATCAAGCATACGAACACTTTCTGCATATCTATTTGACAGCATACAACGTAGCTTTTCCGCCCATAACCCATAAAATAACCAAAAAAAATTCATCAAACGCGAGCCATGGATGACCACCGGATTAAGTATATCTTCACTTAAGAAACAAGAACTATATACCCATAAACTAAGCTCGCACTTCTCCATCTATACGAATTCCTACCTCAAATATCGACAACTATATAACAAACTTATATGGAAAAGTAAAAGCATGTATTACTCTGATATATTAGAACAGAGTAAGTATAGTTTAAAGGAAACATGGAAGATCCTCAAAGGTGCAATAAAACGAGACAAAAATACGGATGGCTACCCGAATGTTCTACATGATAACAACTTACAGTTTACAAATCCTGACACAATCACTGAAAAATTTAATGAAATTTTTCCAATATACGTCACAAGACCACAGAACTTATAGGATATCACACAGCTGTAAACTTCGTCGATTATTTAACGAATAGACAAATGTAACGAGCTATATATTACGCCCACCACAATCCAAAAGGTTATTTTAAGTTGCTACTCAATGAATGGGAAAACCAGCAGTGACTGCAATGGAATATCTACAAAACTGATAAAGGAAACCATATTTTCTGTAGGAGCAGCATTAAAGCATATATTCAACTTGTCATTCGAACAAGGTCATGTTCTCAACAAACTGAAAATAGCTAAAGTTGTACCAATACCCAAAAATAGTGACAAGGGGGATATAAACAATTATCGTCCAATAAGCATTCTTCCCGCATTTTCTAAACTACTCGAAAGCCTAATGCAAAAAGTTTAGTTGATTATCTTAATGAATCGGACATCTTATTTAAACATCAGTACGGATTCCGCCCTAACCATTCATTCATCTACTGGATCATGTTGTGAACAATGACGACAAGCCCACGAAAGATTCCATAGGCCTTTTTCTTGATCTGTCCAAAGCTTTTGACACAATAAACCACATCTTACTTACAAAAATGGAACATTATGGAATTAAAGGCATGGCAAACAAATGGTTTCGAAGCTATCTCAATGAGAGACAATACGTAGAATTCAATGGAAGCAAGTCAAATCACCTTAAAACTGTATGTCTTGTTCCTCAGGGATCGTTAATCGGGCCAGTAATATTTCTCCTCTAAGTGAACGATATGTCAAATGCAACTACTATGGAACTGTTATCATATGCCGACGATACAACCCTTATGGCCAGTGGTCAAAATGACGCGTTAATCCAAAGTTATGTCAATAACGAATTAAGAAATATATCTGACTAGTGTTGCTGCAACAAACTAGCCATAAATGCTAACAAGAGCAATTATATGCTCTTACATCCAGAAAATAATGATAACGAGAGGCCGATCACGATCGGCAGATGTTTAACCCATACCTTGGCGATAGCGATCTTTTTATGAGTGCAAGAATTTCAACAATTCACAGCGTACTATTATTTATTAGTTTCATAGTGGAATCTGACATATTGAGCAACTTGCTCATTTAAACACAATAGGAACATGGATATGACATTCGATTTCAACCTATTCGGTCACTCCAACAGAGATACATGTATGTGTGATAGATTGATAAAGATAATTATACCCAAACACAGTCAGACAGATGCACCATAGCTGTTAAAGATATAATTGTTACAATATTAACATCATAATAACTCTATTTATTTACTTCTTACAATGGAACCTGAGTCATAACAGATTATGTTGTTGTGTTAGCTGCATAGTAAAAGTTATGGGATGATTGAGATTAGAGACCAACAAACACCTGAACATCTATATAAGTGAGGGGTGCATGTATAGACCTTGATATTAAATATGATTGATAATGGTTGGATATAAAATATTTTAATACAGAATTATCAGATAACTAAAGGAGAGATATGAGAAGGGTCAAATTGAAAATATTAGAGTCATAACATTGGATCGCGTACAGTATACATGTACCTATGGTTAATTTTATTCTAAGCTGATCATTGGAAAGATACAATGTCTGTAACAGCAGAAATATTATTAAATATTGGGTTAATATTCTCAAAACCATTCAATCAATACCAAAATCTATACATGTGAAGAATGTGTCACAATCAACCTGAATGAGATTATAAAAGTAATTGGGTGAAAAATATTTGACCAATAAGTCAGCTTCTAGAATACCAGAACCATTATTATTATCCTGCAGCCCAAATGCAATAGAGGGAATTTCAAAATAAGATATATCCTCAAATGATGAATATTCAATTGGTGGCTTATAATTAATAGAAATTCTTAGTGAACCTGGCCCAAGGCGAAAGAGATAATTTAAAATCTGCCTATCAGATATGATGTGTCTATGGATAGGTTAATTTTAATCCTGAAACACATGCAAGTGAAAAGTGGATCACGATCAACCTGGACATAGAATAGGAGAATGAACATATGATGTGTGGAGAGTGTTAATAATTTTCAATGACATCATATGATGGAACTAATGTGTGGATAATTTTTTTTCTCAAAATAAGACAACAGTGTCTCTGTAAACAACAATTCTCTAAACAGCCATGCTCCAGAACATCCTTCACATGGACAATGGACTATTTGTATTAATGCCATGAACATGTTTCAACAGGTTGGGTTAAATTACTATTGCACACAAACTGGAGTAAGGTATCATCAATCACTTAAATTTGACAGCTCTGGGGCAGCAGTGGTTTAGCAAAGAGTATCCAGTGTCATTTTCTGATTCCAATAATGCAGATTACTGTGTAAAGTTGTTTGTCTTAAATTCTCACAGGGCATATACAATAGGTAGTAAATTACTTGAATTATAAAGGGCCATAACTCTGTTAAAATATATCGGATCAAACCCAAATTTGAACTTGATCTGTATTTCGGGGTGAGGACCACATGTACCAAATTTAGTGTAGATCAGATGAAAAATGTTTTGAGTCATAGCAGCTTGCGTGAGTACTAAGTAAACATAAGTGTGAAAAGGGTTAACAAAACGATACAAAAATCCATACAGATAAAGAACGTGCTAACAAAGACCTAGGTAAGAAATATGAGGCAGATCATAAGCAAATTGTTTGACTTAGATGCATCAGATAGAATTTGTGCGCAGGGTTAATTATTTTCTAAATCGATCAACTGATCGATACCAAAAACTATACAGGTGAGGGGTGTGTCATCATAAACCTACATTTCAAATATGAACACAATCGGACAAAAAACACTTGGGTTATTGCATCGGATAGCACATGCCCATGTGTGGATGCAAAGTGTTAATAATTTCTAAACCGATCAATCGATCTATACCAAAAACTATACAGGTGAGGGGTGTGTCATTGTAAACATGCACATGAAATTTGAACATGATCCGATAAAAGATACTCCAGTAATCGAATCGGATAGCAAGTGTCTACGGACAGACGGACAGACGGACAGACGGACAGACGGACAGACGGACAGACGGACGGACGAACGACGGATGGTTGATCCGGACGTCAGCATTATGTGTACCATACATGGTATGGGTACACATAAAAAATGGAATACAATTAAAATATATCTTAATGGAGCCGAAATTAGACGGACAGAGAACATGCGGAACGAATCGTCTGCCAAATTTTTAGGTATCCATATAGATGAAAACCTGACCTTTAACAAACACACTTCCATTGTATGCTCAACAATGGCTGATGCAATTTATTGCATTAATAAAGTTAAAAAAAAAATCCCGAGCAAGGCCCTCAAAATATTATACTTCGCCCTAATCCAAAGCCACTTAGTTTACGGCATCCAGATATGGGGACATGTTCCAGCAGTGAAGAAACTATATTTATTACAAAAACAAGCCATCAGAATTATATGTAACAACCAACATAGAAGTAACAATGACCCTCTTTTCAAACAAGAAAACATTTTTAAAATAGATGATTTACATAAATTACATGAATCCATTTTCATGCATGACTGGTACTACGATCGCTTACCGGCTTCTTTTTCTGGTATGTATGACAAGAGAGCAGAACCCAATAGACGACAACCTAATACCATAGTACAAAATAAATTCAGGACCATCTCTTTTTCTAAAGTTCTCCCATAATATGGAATTCCCTAGAAAGTAGACATACATCCAAGCAATCAAGACATGTCTTCCGAAAACGTATTAAAACGGATATAATTAATACCTATTCAGCGAACGTTCGATGCAAAAACCGAAGATGCCCTGATTGTTTAAACGATACATAATTTTCTGCTAACAAATATCAAACAAACAAACAAAGTATGCATGTTAATTAAAATATTCCCAAGACCTCACTCTCATTATTCCTACTCGGTTCCACTGACACATGTATATTCATAGAATTCATTCATTATGTCGACCAAGTAGGTGCCTTTACATATGAACCACTCTTCCTACAATCGCCATAACAAAGCTTGTTAAAACCCCAGTCTGCACACGATGAACGTAACCAAAATAAACAATCAAATGTATTATGCCATCTACATCATATAATTTGTCATCACACTCAGGGGTGATAGGAAGACAGTAAGTCATGACTATATCACCCCTAACAATATACATGTATAGTCTATTAATATTATATTTATTTGTAATTGTACTTTCCGTGTGTGTGTATTGTAAATAAAATTATTCTATCCTATCTGCACAACAAATTACTGCAGAAGCTTGAAAATTATGGGATCCGAAACAAAATACTAGATTGGCTGACATCTTTCCTGACAAATATGCGTATGCGGGTAGCAGTTGAGGGAACCTGCTCTTCGTACCTTCCAGTGGACTCTGGAGTTCCAGAAGGTACTGGGACCCCTCCTGTTCCTCGTACATGCAAACGACATACCAAACTGCGTAAACTCCCATAAGAATCTTCGCAGACGACTGTCTCTTATATAGAAACATCCATAAACAAGACGACCACAAGATCCTCCAGAATAACCTGAAAGCTCTTGAAGATTGGGCAAATACATGGGAATGCGATCTGAAACCTCAAAATGTTTCATCGTGAGCATTCAGAATCGATCATCGCACATGTACCTACTAAACAATGACTTCCTTCAAACGATCCATGACACCCAATATCTCGGATTAACCATCAACGACGATTTATCATGGTTATCACATGTGAGAAAAATAACCAAAAGAGCAAACTGCACTCTTGGACTTCTCCGCAGGAACATCAGACCCGCACCGGAGAAATGTAAAAAAAAACCCAGCATACATAGCCCCAGTCAGACAGACAGTTGAATATGGAGTAGCAGTTTGGGACCTACACGAAAAGAAGGACATAACATCAATTCAGAAAGTACAAAGACTCATCAAAAACAACTACAGGCGAATGGGTGTATCCGTAACCAACATGATTGATGAACTCGAACTAACATCACTCCAAGAAAGACGCCAGAGATAAGACTGACCCAGTTCCACAATATAGTGAAGGGCCAGCTCTTGATGTGCATGACTTCCAAACTCAAAACGAGAGGCCCATCACGATCGGCAGCATTTAACCCATACCTTGGCGATAGTGATTAGCTATTTTCATAAATCTTTACACCAACCTTTTCATGAGTGTAAGACTATCAACAATTAACAGCTTACTATTAATTAATAGTTCCCTAGTGGAATCCGACTTATTGGGCAACTTGCTCATATAAACATAATAGGAACATGGATAAGGCATTCGATTTAAACCTATTAGGTCACTCCAACATAGATACATGTATGTGTCATTGAGTGATAAAGCTAATTATTCCTAACCATAGTCAGACAGACGCACCATAGCTGTTAAAGATATAATAGTTACAAATTTAAGTAAATCAAATCATAATAACTCTATTTATCTACTTCTTACATTGGAACCGGAGTCATAACATAGTATGTTGTTGTGTTAGTTGCATATTAAAAGTTATGGGATCATTGCGATTAGAGACCAACCAATACCTGAACAGCTATACAAGTATAGACCTTGATATTAAATATGAATGATAATGGTTGGATATAAAATATTTTAATGCAGAATTATCAGATATAAACTAAAGGTGAGATATGAGAATGGTCAAATCGAAAATATCAGTCATAACATTGGATCGCATACAGTATATCTATGGTTAGTTTTATTCTAAGCTGATCATTGGAAAGATACAATGTCTGTAAACAGCAGAAATATTATTAAATGTAGGGTAAATATTTTCAAAACCATTCAATCAATACCAAAATCTATACAGGTGAAGAATGTGTCATGGTCAACCTGAATGAGATTATAAAAGTGATGGGTAAAAAATATTTGACCAATAAGTCAGGCTCAATAATACCAGCACCATTATTATCCTGCAGCCCAAATGCAATTGATGGAATTTAAAAATAAGATATTTCCTCAAATGATAAATTTTCAATTGGTGGCTTATAGAAATAATTACTGAACCTGACTCAAGGTGAAAGAGATAATATATTAATATCTGCCTTTCGGATATCATGTGTCTATGGAATGGGTTAATTTTAATCGCAAAACACATGCAAGTGAAAAGTGGATCACCATCAACCTGTACATAGAATAGGAGAATGATCAGATGAAAAACATCAGAAGACGATGTGTGGAGAGGATACTACGGATGAAGGAACTACGGAATGGGTGGGTTAATTTATTTCTAAGATACAGTGTCTGTAAACAACAATGTCTATAAACAGCAATGTATGTAAAACATCCCTAAAACAAACAATGGACCATTACCATTTATTCTTTTAAACTAGGTGTTTTATTGACAAATGAACCGGTCTCAACAAAGGGGTTAACTTAATATTGGACAGAAAACTAATAGAGAGCAATCCATTAAATATATTTTGACATATTTTATCAACAGACTCTGCTAGCCATGTGTTATTAATCTCCTATATATTTTGAGACTTCCGTATATATGTGTATATATATATATGTGTGTATGTGGGTACTTCATAAAATCAAAAACGCGTGGACGGATTGAGCTCAAATTTCGTATATAAGTGTAAAAACCCACGGGGATCGTCCACGTCGCATTTTGGACAAGCTCTGAGCACCGATTCTCCACTCCCAGTCATCAAAATCACCGCAAACGCCACTTCGGGGGTTAAGGCATCAACGATCTTTATATTGACCATATACGGAGTGCAATCGACGTGGCTAAACGACTAGCCCCATGCGTCCGAAATACGGATGCGGGACGAAATGCAATTATCTCGATTAAAAAGGCAGAATTTTTCTAAGAAGCGTTTGTTTACAATTCAACGCAACCTTATCGCTCGAAATATTATGCAGAGAGATTTCACGACGGGATTAATTGACTGACCACTCTTTTCGGGGACTACGGGGAAGTTTAGGACGGGTACCATGAATTAACTAATTGAAAAACAAAGAATGCGTTGTCTGTCGTTCCTAGGAAGGGGGGATTTCATCGGGTCAATTAGAATAAAAATTAAATAAATATTAAAAAATTCAAAAAAACATAAATTAAATTTAAAAAACATTAAATTAATATAAAAAATAAAAACTAAAAATATATTAAAATTTAAACAAAAATATAAATAAAAACAAAATAATTAAAAAAATGTCATGTTTCTGACCAACCACGCCAGTGGCGGGCTAACCTGCTAGTCTATACTATATATTTTGAGAACTCCGTGTATTCGAGAGATAGCCCACACCCTCCGGACCTCAATGATATGATCGTAAATGAGTATTGATATACCCCACTAAACTTTGACAAACACCAGTAATGGTGTGTAGATAATTTACATATCTCTCCTATATATTTTGATACAATCTATCTAATTTACATATCTCTCTTATATATTTATGTTTGTGTGTGTGTGTGTGGGTACTTCATACAAATCTACGATTCTCGACCGATCGGGAAGAAACTTGGTACGTGTGTGTAGTTTGACCAGGCGGTGGTCGTTGTCGTATTGGCGAGCCCGTGCGACGCCCGTGCAGCGCATGGGCAGACGAGATCTCGGAAACGGGTGGAGCTATCGACTTGAAATTTGCTATGTGAATGTATCTTGCGACGGGTACATATTTTATCGGGTCGCCGAACCCGTGCGACGCCCGTGCAGCGCATGCGCAGACGATATCTCGGAAACGGGTGGAGCTATCGACTTGAAATTTGTTATGTGAATGTATCTTGCGCCGGTTACAAATTTTATCGGGTCGCCGAGCCCGTGCGACGCCAGCTTCGCGCATCGCGTCAATTTATGCAATGTCAAGAGGATGAAAATCATGTTGAGTTATTGAGAATTGTTGATGTCCAATATAAACTCAGATATCTGACATCAGGTTGAACAAGAAGTTTCAGGCTGTGTTAAAAGTGTGTCAAGAATTTTGTTTCAGTTGAATAGTGGTTGAGCTGCTATCATGAATATACTTGAAAACTGTCAAATTTATTGGGAACTGCCAAATGTTATATTTCCAACACCGATATTTTGAGGTTCCATTATCGCCCTCGTGTCACTGGTGTGAAATCTAACTTGGTTTGATGGGTGGAACAGAACTAATTATAATGTTCAGCACATTTTTAGACTGTGTGTTGATTATTTTGATTGTATTCATGTTGATAATTGATGAGGTTTTGGCAGATTCAAATCAGTTGTCAGATTGGACTACATTGTCATTGACATTTTGGGGAAAAATAGGAAATTTTAGTTGACTGTGATTTCTGCAGTCACTGGGGCAGTGAAGTTTTAGAATATCCTTCTCTCTCCCCATGTCTTCAAAAATTGGCCAGTCGGCTGTGGTGAATAGTTGATGTCCGGAAACTGTATTTTTCTGTGTTTATGAGCGGTCTATTTTTAGAACACCCGGGCCGCCGTAGATTTTGAAGAAAACGGCAGCACAAATGTCGAATTTACACATTTCAACATGTTAACAGCAATGCAAATCAGTCATATCATGAAATATATATGTTAAACTGTGTATTCATGATTTAAACATGGTTGATCGTCGAAGGTATAATTGGGCAATTTTGTTATCAAAATGTGTAATTTCTAAACCGGAAATATTTACTCTATAGACTATATATTACTCCGACGATACCGGTACACTTATGTTACGCGAACTATAGTGACCTTTGAACTTCCCATGATTCTCTTGGATTTCCCATAATTCTAATATCGGATATAAAACACTTTTCGCGCCGAAAATATTCACTCGATTTCGAATTTTTTCGACATGGCACTTCGATTAAGTTTTTAGTTCCTTGTTTAGTTATTTTAAAAAACTTTCGACAAATCGATATATTGTCATCCGAAGTCAGCTCTAAGGCCGGAACGAGAGATTCAATCAGTATATTGACAGAGCACAGCAATATTGTCATCGAGATACCGAATTAATCAGTTAATTATTGCTAATGTATCGGCCAATGGAGGAATGTATTCACTCAGGAGCAATTACATGTGTTCATTCCGTGGGCGCTTCTGTGGTAATTCTTATTATATCAAGGAAATGGACTCCCGACTATCTGGACTTTAAGGTAATATAAATCCTTAATACCATCGTTCGTCTAACCATCAGAGCGTTTAATGGTCAATGGTTATGGAAGTTTTAATTACATTTTATCAAATGTTAACGCTACACGATATTCACGGTTAACAACGAACTTGGTTCTGGGGCTTTCTCAGCAATGCCCGCTATTGAACGATTGACGTCCGTGCTAACAGCGATGTATATATCATTTACGTTCATGGTGCTAACTGCTTGTTCGAATGGAGTTCTGTGCTGCATCCATGTTTGGCATGTGGGCATGACGTTAAGAGTTATTTATAACCTGAATCAGTTATTACTATTAGAAGTGACATCATCTGTGACATCACGATCTATTTATATTATTGCCATGTTTATCAGTGACGTCAATTCTATATGGACCATGCAGTGTCTACTTTCATATTGTGACATCATCGTGGAATTCAAGATGGACATTAATGACTTATTCACTTATTGAATGTTATACTTCAAATTTTGACTTTGAATTAATTTTTTTTAATTCTAAATTTTATACATTGATATTTAATTTTTAAATGTTTTGAAATGAAATATATTTTAATTTTCTTATTCAGTCAACTTTCTCTGAAATTTAATTTGTTCTCAATTTTGAACATGTAATTTAATTTTTATGTTTTCAATATGAACTTTTTGAGTTATGAATTTTTCAAATCGAATCTATCCTAGTTTTGACTTAGTGATTTTTGCATACCCAATATTTACTTGTCAACTTTTTAAGAAAGTTTTTAAACATTATTTTGTCAGGCGTCCGACTTTGAATAATTTAGTATTAGGTATTGCAAATATAGTTTGATAGTCTGACTTAGATATAAGTTTGGCTAGTTATCATTTTTCAATAGAGAAGTTGAACTTTGAAAATTTGGTTCTAATTTTTACAAATTTCATGAAAGGGCATACATATATTACATGTGTCCGATCATAACATGGATCAATATCACTACAAATGTCCAAGTAAACTGAATAGTTGCTTTTCTCTGTATGTAGAAGTTCGGTTCTATGTAGGTTATACTTTATATTTTTGAAATTACAGAGATTATATTTTGACTTGAGCAATCTTTTTTTTAAATCTATTGGATGCTGGTTGAATTATCACATGGAGTTAACAAATTTCATGAAATGGCATACATGTGCCCGATCATAACATGATCAATATCACCACAAATGTTCAAGTAAACTGAATAGCTGCCTTTCTCTGTATGTAGAAGTTCAGTTATATGTAGGTTATACTGAATATTATTCAAATTACAGAGCTTATATTTTGACTTGACAATCATTTTAAAATTTGGTTGGATGCTGGTTGAATTATTACATGGAGTTAACTTTAGTGTTAATGTCACATACATGTATAGATTACTAAATGTCCAATACGTTATATATTGTAACAATCTCTTGTCAATATTCATGAGTTGCTTACTATACAAAAAATTGTAGCCCGCAATCCGCTCCTTGCAATCAAGTTGATCATTTTTAATTAATTATATTAATTAAAAGTAATTTTAAAATATTTTCAGTTTGCATATATATATTTATAACATGCTTGCTTAAGAAAAATGGTTTTATGTCTGCATAAGCTATATATTTTTAGTAATTTACTCTCTTGTTTTAGTACATAAACTATATACTGTATTACATCATAAGATTATCATTATTACAGTAAAATGCTCTAGTGACTAGGTCCCCTCGCCTTTGTTTTTGAATATATATATGTGTGTGTGTAAGCATAGCTTCCTTTTGAGACATTGGCGAGTCGACTTTGTCGCTTTGAACCGACGAACTTCTTTGTCTCGGTGTCTCGAATTTGAGACCTGTATCCGATGACTTTTGGAGGTGAAATTTAAGCCATCCAGCTATGGCAATTTCGACGCCCATTGGGCAATATCGACGCCCATCGGGCAATTTCAACGCATTTTATCGGGCAACTTCGACGCCCATCGGGCAACTTTGACGCCCATCGACCAACTACGACGCCCATCGGGCAACTTCGACGCCCATCGGACAACTACGACGCCTACAAGGGCAACTTCGACGCACATAAGTCAATTTCGACGCCCATCGGACAACCTTTTATCGGGCAACTTCGATGCCTTTTTACGGGCAACTTCGACACCTTTTATCGGGCAACTTCGACGCCCATCGGGCAACTTTGACGCCTACATGGGCAAATTTGACGCCTACATGGGCAACTTCGACGCCTACATGGGCAACTTCGACGCCTACATGGACAACTTCGACGCCCATTAGGCAATTTCGACGCCTATCGGGCAACTTCGACGCCTTTTATCGGACAACTTCGTCGCCCATCGGGCAACGTTGACGACTACATGGACAACTTCGACGCCTACATGGACAACCTCGACGCCTACATGGGCAACCTCGACACCTACATGGGCAACCTCGACGCCTACATGGACAACCTCGACGCCTACATGGACAACTTCGACGCCCACATGGGCAACCTCGACGCCCATTAGGCGATTTCGACGCCCATTAGGCGATTTCGACGCCCATCGGGCAACTTCGACGCCTTTTACCGGGCAACTTCGACGCCTATCGGGCACTTCGACGCCCATCGGGCAACTTCGACGCCCACACGGGTAACTTTGAACCAATCGGGCAACTTCAACGCCCACATGGGCAACTTCGACGGGTGTTATTGACGTCCCACAGGTACTATTGACGTCTCACAGACAGTTTGACACCCGCCGAGCAATTTTCATGCGAAGACAATTTCGTCCCAGAAACAATGACATTACCCGTATTTTGCGATTAGATGACATATCATAATTGATATATTTTGATATGCGACGATATCCACGGTATTTTTAAAACCGTTAAGCATAAATTTTGGTAATGTACAGTTCTTAAGTTAGACTTAACAAGGCAACATATTCAGCAATACTATCAGTGTACACAATTATACCGACAATTAAATGTCACGTATAGCAATTCAAACTGTAATTATTGGACATTTATGCTTGTTTAATACTACTATCCGACTCGAAATTCCAGTTCCGAAACAACTTGTAGCCAACCTACGTGTACAACATTACTTCAACAACTCGAAAGTTTTATATGGAAACTTTGTAATTGGAAAATTAACTTTGAATCTTGAGGTACATGTACATTATAACATTCGTACTTCTATAATAGCAAACTGTTACCCTTGTAACACTCGTACTTCTATAACAGAAACACTACTACCTTGTTATGTAATTCGGAGCATCAATATAGATATCAATATACATGTATATACAGATATATATACAATTGCAAAAGAAGTGAATGCCTCACATTGCTCTCAACTGGATCACGTTACTGACCGCAATTAAAGATACATGCTCTAAATTATTTTTTAACGCTCCTAAATTTATATAATATCGTTCACAGTGGTTAACCGTATGTGTTGGCATTAAATCATACCTGACAAAATTGATGACAACCAAACCATCTTTTGTAGAAATATTGTTAGAATCTGATGATACGCGACCACCGAATCGAATCGTCCCCTTCCAGTGCATTTTTAGCATAAATATGGACTTTATCCTGTATAACATAAACAGTTTTTCTTTATCAGCTTACAGCTGAATCTGTATTAACTATTCAATCAAATAGAATCACTTGACCAATTGGAACATGAATTCAGGTTTAGTGATGGTGTATTCCCAAGACATGCATTTACATTGATGTAGAACAGTTCTTGGTAATATATTCAACGTACACATATATATCCTATCACATAAGTATGACGTTGATAAACAACATTGCTTTAATAAATAGTATGTTCCGCCGTTGTATCATATTTTGTTTCGTTCGAAGTCTATAATGCCAAATTATAGGAGTAGATGAGAATTTGTTCTCTTAGTTTACTGATAGTAAGTTCTGACTTTTACAAATTGTAACTCGATTATCTTTACATTCTTACATACACCTGTTGAATTCTACCACACAAAACAAAGATACCAGGGTTTTAAAATCATCCTTTTAATGTGTGAAACATCGCATTGAATATTTAATTTTTTTATGGAATATATTGACAATCAGTCTGTGTGTGTAACGCTTACAGTATAAGTCTCTATTTATCGTGTACCCTTCCCCAAATGGTATTATGATGACTCTTGTCAATTAGATTGGATCATTCATTGTTCATCAAATTACGTAGAGTACTTTCTGGTAAAGGATTGAAATATATTTGCTGTTGTGGATGTACATATTTATACTGATATATATTGAATCATGTATGACTGTTGAATTATCATATAATTTAATACTGATGTCTCCTCGAATTGTCCCTTTTAGGAGATAGTGTGAACCGCATCTCCTCCCAGAGTTATCAGAGGCCCAGATGACTCCTCTGACCTTTGGGCCCCTCTCCAAGAATGCATCATTATGAATTTCTGGTGGCCGTTGGCTTGGCAGAAGTTGGAGAATTCATTATCATTTCATGTGTAAAAGGTAGAGTGCAAGCATGAGGAGAGAAAAGTGAGAGTAAGGTTTCATTATTGTTCACATGTTTAATGTATGTTTGTTGGGAGATCAGATCTCAATAAATAATATTATGGCCATTCCGTCTTAGTCATAATTTCCAAATGGAGTGGTTCTAATTAATAGTGAAGGGCATAGTAATTGGGCAATTTTGTTATCAAAATGTGTAATTTCTAAACCGGAAATATTTACTCTATAGACTATATATTACTCCGACGATACCGGTACACTTATGTTACACGAACTATAGTGACCTTTGAACTTCCCATGATTCTCTTGGATTTCCCATAATTCTAATATCGGGTATAAAACACTTTTCGCGCCGAAAATATTCACTCGATTTCGAATTTTTTCGACATGGCACTTCGATTAAGTTTTCCCACCCACCCTATTCCCCTTTTTTCTAATTTAGATGAGTTTTAGATGATTGTTCACGGTAATTCGCTTACCGCTAGAATAATGTTTATTTCTTGAGATTTTGTCTTGTTCTGATTACATAATATTAATAATATGTGTTATATATTTATGTGGGCAGAAGTTGGAGAATTCATAATCATTTCATGTGTAAAAGGTTGAGTGCAAGCATGAGGAGGAGAGCAAAGTGAGAGTAAGGTTTCATTATTGTTCACATGTTTAATGTATGTTTGTTGGGAGATCAGATCTCAATAAATAATATTATGGCCATTCCGTCTTAATCATAATTTCCAAATGGAGTGGTTCTAATTAATAGTGAAGGGCATAGTAATTATCGACAAACGAAAATAAAAATTCACAAGTCATTTTTTCAAAATCATCCTCGCATAGATTCGAAGTGACCTCGTCGCCAATAAAGTAATAACGGGATTGTGTATACTGTTCGACATAGTTTATTCTATACATTAGATGTCATTATAAATGGTAATTCAATATGTCAGCCAAATACGTGTCTTGTTCGGTCGGTGTTCAGTTCTGTTCTGTCGTTTTGGGTAGCCGGGAGTGACGTCACATTCTCGGGTGCACTCGAACCGGATAACCGGTACTCTTCGTGACCTAATTCCGCTACATGTCTCGCGTTCGTGTTCAGTTGAATCTCTGTTATCTAAAGACAGTGCATTCTAAAAGTCTCTTTTTTTGGTCGTTCAGATAGTCATCACCTTCAATAATCACACTTTCTAGTTCATCATCGTCGTCTTTTATGTTATTTGGGATTCCGCTGTCGATCTGTTCCACCAACGTGACTTTCTTTCGTAAATTTGCCAATAGCAGTGTACCTTAGACACTACGCCGCAAAAATCTCCAGTCCTAACTGCCCATTTTAGCGGCTGATGGCCTCCATTGACCTGCTGAGTGTTATCTGAACAAACACAAATTACTACTAAATACAACAAAATATCAACAAAATAAAACTTGATATTTTCTTATAGATATATAATAAACATGACTGGTATAAATTTACCTTTGGTAAGCATAGCATAATCCAAAATAAAAAACATTATTTCCAATTCCAAAAATGGAGTGCCATCTTGAACATGTGGTATAACAGGTGATGTCATCAGGCAGTGACCAGGTCAAAAGTTACATGGAAAGGATTAGACCATGTCATTGGTAAAAAGTGGAAATTCCCCCAAAATATTCCCGGCCACACAAGATGTCGACCCCGGTTTTCCCAAAAACATCATTATGTGATGTCTTTCCTGGAACTTTTTTGGGGATTCACCATTTCTGTGTGTCATTCTAGGATACAATGTGTAAACATTGAGATTTCTTGGATTATGCTATGCTTACCAAAGGTAAATTTATACCAGTCATGTTTATTATATATCTATAAGAAAATATCAAGGCTTATTTTGTTGATTTTTTGTTTTATTTAGTAGTAATTTGTGTTTGTTCAGATAACACTCAGCAGGTAAATGGGGGCCATCAGCCGCTAAAATGGGCAGTTTGGACTGGACATTTTTGCGGCGTAGTGTCTAGTGTACATTCGAGTGTATTTTCGCGTCTATGGCTTTGTTTCTTGCCCTCTGTGTGTTTTCCGTATTCGTTTTTGTTTTTCTGCCATGATTCCGGTTCGATTGGACCAAATGTAGAGGTTAGTTTACAATAAATCGAATCGTTTTGTTATTCAGGAGAATTTACCAATACGCCAAGTAGATGTTTCAAGTACGCATGCGCGGAAATTTTCAGGTCAGGGGTCAAGTGAGATAAACAAACTGTAACTTCCGCATGTCCAAAACTGAAATGAAATGAAAACGAATACGATTAACGATCATTACCCTGCGTTTTAACGAGGTTAGCTTCAAATTAAAGAAAGAAGCAATGTTATATAAACATAAACTATTTGTTATGGACAGTTTATATGAATCTTGTAATATTTAAATTGTAGAAAATAACCTCTTTTTTTTTTGCTTCGTCAGCCGTGATCTGGTGATTTTGGCTTCGTCAGTGATTCAAGCGATGTCAACACTGACAACGGATATAAACCTGAGATAATCCTGTAATTAATAATGATACGTGATCACTTTGGTGAATTGAACTATTATTTAGCTGTTAAAATAAGGTACAATATGTGCCCATATGGTCCATAATCTTGAAGAAACAAACGTGTGATTATTTTCATAAATATTTAAAAAATAGTTTCAAAGTTTGTTTGAAATTGAAGTCAGGACAGCCAGCTTCCTTATTATCTATTTATTTAACAAAATTTAGTGTTAAAGATGCTAGAGGAAATCAGTCACATCAGCCCCCTCAACTGGAAATTTAAGCATTAATTAATTCAGACTGAGCAGAAAGACCCTTGAAAATATATATCTTGCTTTTGTTAGACCCACTCTTGAATATGCATCACCAGTATGGGATAACATACCAAAATATATGAGCGATTATATCGAAGATATTCAGTATGAAATGGCACGAATTGTCACTGGGGCCACGAGAAGTACCAGCGATCGCAACTTACTATTAGAAACCGGCTGGGAAACAATTGCCTCACGTAGAACAAAACAGAAAATGATACAATTTTTCAAAATGACTAGTAACCAAGCTCCGTCTTATCTATCAAATATGATTCCTCCCGATTCCACTTCATCTGGTTACAATTTTAGGCATGTTAGTATCCACCCGCCTGGCAGCAACGGAGACATTTACATGAATACTTTTCTGCCTTCGGCTACACGAGCATGGACTAGTTTATCGAATTCAATAAAATCGTCAAACACACTCGAAGAATTTAAGCGTAAACTAATCATTGACCGTGCGAAAATTGCAAATTTTTATCTAAAGTGTTATTCCAGGAAAGCCCAAATATATCATACTCGTATCAGATTAGGTTGCAGCAACCTGAACCGTGACCTTGTTATTAATCACTTGAAAGAATCACCACTGTGTCAATACGGTAGTTTTGAAACTGAATCAGCTCACCATTTCTTCTTTCAATGCCCCCTCTACGCCAGAATTAGATCAGAACTTCTAAGTAACTTACCAGTAAGTATGATAACAACTGATGTTCTATTGTACGGATCTCTCGAACTTCCAAACAAATTAAATTCCGAAATATTCTTGGCGGTTCAGAAGTTTATTTCGGATAGTGGCCGTTTCTCATAATCACTTAAGGTGACGCGGCTAGATTTCCATTCCATCTGCATGAACCGCTTTTTCTCCTCCGTGGTCGTGACGCATTCGTGCAAGTGATTTCCCCACTGAACGGATGTTTTTTGTGTTATTTTGTATCGAATGTATGTTGTGTCAAACCTCTCTCTCTCTCTCTTTCTCTTTCTCTTTCTCTTCCACACTCTCCCCTCTCTCTCTCATTCTCTTTCATTCCCTTTCTCACCCGTAACTTCCGTATTACAATGTAATACCGTATCTCAATCCTAAATAATATTCCAATCAATCAAATCTATATATCCCGTCTGCTTTACCCCAAGTGATATTTTTGTCACTTGAGGTAACATTTATTCCACGAGGAGAGGACTTTTAAAAAAGCATTTTGCTTGTTGTCCAATCCTCTTCATAAATCTATATATTTCTATATGTATATTATGTTTATGTCATATGTTTGATTTGTTGAAATAAATATTGTTTACACCAAGCATTAATTAAAATAATGCTTTAGTTCATACTCTAGCCTACCATTAGGAATGTCAGCTAACTGGGACCTTGTCTAACAAGGACCTTGGGCTAACTGGGGCATTGGCTAACTGGGACCATGACCAACTGGGACCTTGGCTAACTGGGACCTTTGGCTAACTGGGACCTTGGTTATATTTATTACATATATTAGTAGAATAGAACATTGATAATAGAATATTGTTTGTTTTATTTATGTTATTGCTTCAAATATGTTTTAGATTTGTTTCAACCTGACTTAATAAAAAAATAAATATATATATATATATTGTCAATCTATAAAACTGAGGGTCACTATTTTAATTTCTTAATTGTATCTTATTTGTATCTTATATATTTCTATGAATATTTATTGTTAATAAAGTCAATAAAGTGATGGTTAGTATGGGCATTCACAGTTAAGATGCAATAAAGTGATTGTTACTCATGGCATTCACAGTGAAGGTATGAGTTTGTTTTGAAAGCGATTGTTGTTTTAATCAGTTGGTCCATATGATCTTGTGATCTAATCATTGTCAGCTTACTTGTGTTCACTTGTAACAACTGACCAGTCATCAGCAGTGAGTGTATTTAACAGTAAAGACAACATATGGACAGCTATATAGAGGCCAATTTACTGTCAGACAGCATATCAGCACAATGTCTTCTGAACCTGATGTAACGTGTATTTCATGTGGCGATGTGGTTATACCAAGACAAGGGGCCTTGAATTGTGATGGCTGCTCCCGATGGCAGCATCACAAATGTAAGACTGGCATCACCAGAGATGTCTATCGACATGCGGTCCGTGACAGCCTGGACATTCAGTGGTCCTGTCAGCAGTGTGTCAGACAACAGGTATGTACTAATTATGTACTAACTATATGTCATGTCTTAAATAAAAAAATAATGCTTTAGATCTTAATTAAAAAATAATGTTGAATTTAAATGGTCCTGTCAGCAGTGTGCTAATTATGTCATGTCTTAAATAAAAAAATAATACTTTAGATCTTAATAAAAAAATAAATAAAAAATAATGTTGAATTTAAATGGTAGATGCCGAGAACCTGTTAACATTTTATTTGTTTTTAACTATCTCATGACTTAATAAAAATTGATTTTAATGAAATGATTAATAATATATCTGAAGGTCCCAGTTAGCCAAGGTCCCAGTTAGCCAGAAGGTACCAGTAGCCAAGGTCCCAGTTAGCCTGATTTGAGGTCCCAGTTAGCCAAGGTCCCAGTTAGCCACGATCCCAGTTAGCTGGATACCACCATTAGCAACCTCACTTCCTCGTTCTCGTTTCCGATCCTCATGAATGTGGGCATGTGCTAATTCGGAGACTTTTCACAGCTAACAACTCAATGTATTCTATTAATCATTGCCTTTTTCACAATATTTTGTACTAGCAACTATTATTCTAATTACTATTTTAAGTATTCGTATACTCCATTTGCTCATATTTATCTAGATCTCCCTGTAATAGTGGTTTGTTGTGGTCACCAATTTTGGTGCACAGTATTTTCAAAATATCTACTTTCTGTTTACAATAATGGGGTAATAATATATATGCATTGGGTCAAACAAAAAACATTGATATATGCTTCTCACGTCCAATGACCATTAATATAGCTGAATTTGTAATAGCCATCTTGATGGAACATAACATAGAATTAAAATTTAAAATTGCAGAGGTCTAATCAAGGATTTGGGTGTATACAGGTGTGAAGTTTTTCCTAAATTGAAAATGGGGGTGAATTATCTACCCAAACTTTCAATTTAATTTGGATTGCGTGTAAGATTTCTGCCATAATTTTTAATTTCACTTGGATTACTGCTGTGGTACATATGGCCATGCAGCTCCCCGAGAAGGAAGTTCTGCCTACCGAGAATCCAACTAACACAGTGAACATACGTATAAATGTTGGGCATGCCAGAAAGTGGATCTATTTTTCTTATTGAATAGTATAAACCCATATAAAATATTCCGGAGATTAGGCAATGTATATACATGCTCTAGATCATGCCATGAATCTCTACTCTGGCTGACGTCCGTAGACGGGCGTCATCCAGAGTAGAGATTCATGACATGATGTAATACATGCTCAAGTTGTTGGAGCACTACAGGGAAGAGAATCTTGAGCTCAGTGTGCATTAAAAGGTGAGGTAACCATTTATATTGCCTCTCATTTGAATATACCATGAAAATATCAATTTTGACACTTGGCTAATTTTAGCCATTATTGTACTTTTAAAATATAAATCATATAAAGCTTGATAAATTGACACCAACAAATTTCATGCACATGGATGATACCATATAAAATAATTTTTAATCATCTATTCAATTTTATGCCTTTTTTTCAGTTACTTGTGAGTTTCTTCATTGGTCTTTTATTTGCTTTTGCCTGCTTTCCAGAGATAGTCATTGTACTTCTATCAAATCACCTGTTTGGCAGTTGCCCCATAATTTCTTCACTGTTATTATATTCCACTACCAGTCTCGGTTTCTCTGTTCTTATGGCAGTTATGCATACCTCTTATTTCTCTTTTCATGGCAGTACTAGTATCACTATGAGAATATGTGCAATTAATGGGTGTGGCGCATACCATTTGGATAAATGGAAGGAGAAAATCTGTTTAATTCATAAATGCAAGAATTGTTTCGACAAATATACATGAACATGTATGTCACCTCCACATAATCCTCAGCACGTTGAGGGCGATGGAGTACCAAGTAGATGTTTTTTGTTGCTTGTATTCCCCACTGAAAGAAAAGATCCAAATAGCAGGTAGAGGTTGTCGCAAGATTTTCAATTATTGCTGGTGTTCTTGATTTATTCCCGCTGTTGAGTTCAAGAAATTAACAATATCATGGTACATTGTGGGTGGCGATTTGGTAATTCCCTCCGACTCGCCTTTCCATCCTGTGGTCAGATCTGATAAAGGGTCTGTCAATCTTTTCTCATGAATTGTAAGCTAGAATGTCATTATTTTCTGAGGTTTTTTTTCTCATCAGGATCTATGTCCACTACATCTGGCAGACCCAACGAGCAAGCTACATTAGCTACATAGCACAGATTCACCAGTTCCACTTTGTTAAGTCTCCTTTTTCTGAGATAATCGTTTAAGGTATCAATTCGCCATGTTTTAAAGAATTCTTTATCAGCCATTAATAAACAGTTTGCCCAGCCAAATAATTGTTAATTACTTTGGGCAGTTATATATCAAGTTCCAAGCTTCTTCGCAAAAAGATAGAGAATGCGACAGCCATTGAATTTTGACTGTCAACAGGTCAACCATCGGGCCCGGTGGCATTGTAGAAATCATTCGATTTTTGCCGAGATTTACCCAATAAAAACACAATTTCCGCTTTTACTGCATGACTAGAAGCCGGCAAGATGCAACCGCAGGACACATCTTCTATTCATTTTTGTATATAAGGCTAAAAAGTCACGATACTGCGTAAAATAGTGACAGCTAAATCGTTTTGACAGCCGATTATTTACACTGACGACGCACAAGTTCAGCGGATATTATCTCACTTGACCTCTGACCTCAAATTCGCTGCGGAATGTTTACATGGCTAAAGCCCACCGCACACGTCGCAACATTGTTGCACAACATTATTATGCAACATTGTTGCGACGTGTGCGGTACCGCGTTTTTTGTTGCACGCAACATTTTTTTGTTGTGCAACATTGTTGGGAACGATCAAATTATTTTGATTTTGTTGCTTGTTGTAGCCAATGGATGGACAGCGTTCTAGTTTTACTCTATGGCGTACAGCGTCAAATCTGAAGGTGAAGAGAAACATGGCGGCTCCCACCTCGAAATTTATTACAGTCGATATTTTGAACTAACATGCTGAAGCATGCTTTCAAACAAAATAGGCGCAGACATTGAGAAACGATATAGTTTGACCGAGCGGAGTGGTTCCTGGGTTCGAAATGTGATTTTATTTTATTCACCAGCACATGGCATTCTGTCATTTCTGACAGTGAGAATGATTCTCCTGTTCTGTGTTCACACTCACAGGTCCAGACTTCAATTCAGTTCTCCAGTACGTCCTACTACACTGACTACTGCATAATATAGGTCTTGGTGAATATATTTTCTATCCAATGGTGTTCCACTTCCCATGTCTTGACAATATAGTAATTTGTACAAACTACACTGTCTACAGCTTGAACAGGTCTGAAAATTAAAATTGATTGAATTTGAACCACCGGCACCGATTTATCTATAATATTAATAGCCAAACTTGACTATAAATTATTTGCCGGTTCCTATTTACACGTAGAATTGATGGATGTTTACCGTGAAAATTTATAGTTAAATTATACCAATTGAGAAATAACATTAACAAATATTTTAGATAGCGAAACATCTGTTATGCAACCATTATTTCTGTGGAAGATCAATCAGTCGATTATTGCCCGATCTGGCTATTGTCGATCAATATGCCCAATCTGGCTGTCTCTGACTCATGCGAGTCATGTCCATATTGGACCTACCATGCCCGGTTCCATGGTTTTGGAACTATGGGTCGGGAGTTCTGTAGTGGTATTCTCTGTCTGTGTGGAATTAAGTCATGAATTATTCATGACTTCCACATATGGAAATGCTGCTCAAGAACGTTGACCTGAGCCATATAGAGCCACGCAACCGGAGTTGGATGAATCTCTGAAACCATGGGCCAGAGCTGGATGAATCCAATATCGCCAGATTTGCCACGACTCAGTGATCCCGCTTATTGTTGATTCACCCAGACCTGTACAATTTTCAAGATGTGGGTGTGTCATTCCCTTGGATAGGAAGTTAATTCACCAAGACATAGAAGTGAAAATAATAATATATTCAACACAGAAGTTGGCTATCGCAGCAGTATCGCTCAAGCGGCTGGTAAATACAATTACATCATATTTTGAACCTAATAACCTGTTCCGCTCGGTCATGTATCATTGGTCAAAGCCTGCGCCGATTTAAAAAAAAAGTTAATATGAGCAAAGGTTCGAAATCAAGGTCCACGACTTACACGCTCCTTCCAAAATTCCCATTAATAATGAAAGGACGTGAGATTTATTTATAAACACTTGTAAGAGTAACTCAGTCGAAATAAAACAAAAAACAAGGTCCGTGTTTGGCGTATATTATGCCCTCACCACCACTCCATATAATTTAATAAAGGAGGTATAATAATAACTCCTGATATCCCCTCCCAATAACACAGGAGGTACAAAATAACCAAATTATATATGGCCTGGAGGTTTAGTAATAATAACTCCATATAACCTATCCTATGAAAAAGTACCGTGAATTGGTCAAAATCCGTTCAGTGTATATATATATAACGTGCGTTAGCCAGACCCAGGGTAGAGATTCGTGGCAAAATCGAGCCTGGTGCATGCTTTCCGCATCTATCAACTTGGGGGGGGGCGGCCCAGAGCTGAAATTAGTATGCAGCAAACACGTGACTTGATGACGTTTTATCACGTGACTTGTTGTACAACAAATTCGCCGTGTGCGGTTAGTCACAACATTGTTGTATATCATTTGTTGTGTCATGTTGTTGTAGCGTGTGCGGGCGCTTACAACAATGTTGTATGACCCATACAACATTGTTGCACAACAATGTTGCGACGTGTGCGCCCGGCTTTATATAGAAAGGTGGTTTTCCACAACAACGCCTCTATTGGGCGATGTACAAAATAATAAAGTTGGTCGCGACAATAGTTCCCAACACGGACCCCATCTCAGTGCCCCTAAAACCAGCCTGAGCATTGGTTACTCCACATAAACATTACAGATACAGATACAGAAAGTACGAAATAATAAAAAAGTAACCAAACAATCCGGTATGAAACAACCGAAAAATATGGTATGAAACGACCATGATATATATAGTGAAATAATGAAGGAGTGACTGAAGTTGTATATCATTTATAGGCTCACAATATATATAATGCAACGTGTAAGTTGACATGACCTCTGTTCTGTTTGGCTTATGATTGAGTTCTGAAGTGCTCGTTGCGCCACTGCCAAGTGTACTCAATCACTACTCCGGATCAGAATCATATCTCACGACACTGGTAAGAAACGACACTGGTAAGAAACGTCTAGAAATTAGAATCCATGCCAAGTTTTACATAATAGGACACCTCAACATCGACCTCTTAAATTTCGACACGCAACAAAAAACTAACGATTTCATAAAGAATGTCTTCACAAGATGATTCGTGCCCATGATAACGAACTCCACAAGAATGACTGAGCTCTCTGCTATCAAAATTTATCACATCTATACCGACAAAGTACAAGGTGGTCACCAAACAGGGATAATTACCAGCGACATCTCCGATCATTTCGGCATATTCCTCTCCGAATCAAACAAACACAAATCCATAAACCCCTCTCATAAAAATGTCATGTACAAGAACTACAGCCCAAATGTCAATATTTTCAAAAACTTGTTAAAATCATGGACATTCGACTCAGTTCTCAGTTGTAACTCCCCTGATAAGGCATATGAATTGTTTTTAGACATATATATGAACGCCCATGATCTAGCTTTTCCTCTCATAACACGAAATTTACGCAAAAAATATGTAAATCGCGATCCATGAATGACACCTGGACTAATAAAATCCTCTATTACTAAGCAAGAATTATACTCTAATAAACCTTCAGAAACAAGTAAGATCGGCTATTTAAATTATCGTCAATTATAGCGCCCGCTCTCCCGCGGAAGCGAAGCGACCTAGGGTATACGTATGCGAATATGAGATATACTAATCGACTTTTTCGGCCCACTCTAAAAATAGATTGAACTTACCTAAAATAGGATAATTTATTCATAACTCAAGGGTCAGCCGTGTCCAAAAAATATTTTGGGCGACGGCCGCCATTTTGTATTGATTAATTCCACCTCGAAATGTGGAATTGGGCAAAATGCTCCAGGGCAAAAATAAAAAACTGTTTTCCGGTAAATGTTAACTATACTTCATCATACATCACACATCATGCTCCTAAAGCCAAAGATATTTAAAAAAAAAAAATTAAATTAAACATTAAACAATTTAACCCTGGTTAACAAAAACTGAAATTGCATTAAAAAGTTTTGTTTACATATTTTATAAAATTATTAAAAATATTTGCCCCGAAAGAGGAATCTATTTGCCTTACTGGCCGTTTAGATTTGATCTTCCATTTTCTAACGGTATTTCCACCTAAAAGATTGAAGAAATATTCTAATAGTTCAAGGCCGACAAACGGAAACTATAAGTTCCGATTGTAAGATCGCAGAATCCTTTTAAGATTGCTTCTTGGGAAACCAGTAAAGGCGTCATGACATCAACCTACATCGGCGCGCAAAATGCCAGACAGGACTGCGTCGATGGCCAGACAGCTGAGGCTCGTATTACACGGGCAGGCTAAACATCCACATTTACATTATATGTGATTATTTACATACATTGTATATATTATTTTCTTGTGCCCCGTTAGGGTATATCATCAAATCCTTCTAATCCGATAATCACATGAACAGTAACAAGCGGTGAAGCGGGCGCCAATTACGTTTACGTATGCTCATATTAGCGCCCGCGAAGCGACCTAGGGTATACGTATGCGGAGATATACTAATCGACCTTTTCAGCCCAATCTTAAAATAGATCTAACTTACCTAAAATAGATAATTTATTCATAACTCAAGGGTCAGCCGAGTCCAAAATTATTGTTGGCGACGGGCGCCATTTTGTATTGATTAATACCACCTCGAAATGTGTAATAGGGCACAATACTCCAGGGCAAAAATACAAAACTTTGTTCTGGCAAATGTTAGCTATACTTCATCATATGTAGGAACAACATGCTCCTAAAGCCAAAGATATTAAAAAAATTTAATGTAAATTAAACCAAAGCTCTGGTTGACAAAAAAGTGAAATTGCATGAAAAAGTTTTGTTTACATATTTTATAAAATCATTAAAAATATTTGTCCCGAAAGAGGAATATAGGGGCCTTACTGGCCGTTTAGATATTATCTTCCATTTTCTAACGGTATTTTCGCCTAAAAGATTGATGAATTATTCTCAAATTTCAAGGCCGACAAAGTGAAACTATATGTTCCGATTGAAAGATCGCAGAGTCCTTTTAAGATAACTTTTTTGGAAAACCAGTTAAGGCGTAATGACATCAAGACGTGCATCATGACGTCACAACCTACATCGGCGCGCAAAATTCCAGACAGGACTGTGTCGATGGCCAGACAGCTGAGACTCGTATTACATGGCAGGCTAAATATCCACATTTACGTTATATGTGATTATGTACATACATTGTATATATCATTTTCTTGTGTCCCATTATAGGGGTGGATACACACATGCATGTAATTTCTGTATGTAAAATACATGTATTTTACATGGCCACACCAATAATTGACAACATTAATCACCTGCGCGCGAGCGGTTCATTGTTAACAGGCCAGACAAGTGAGTGGTGCTAAGCGAAGTCAAATTGTCTTCTATCAGTACATTTAAGGCCAGTCCAAAACATGTCTTCTCTTACGGATGCGGAAATTAGTCAAGCCTGTGTGATATCTGGCATTTTATTAATGCACGAACACCAGAAGCCATACGTCTGGCATATACAGGCTTGATGTGGAACATTTTCAACCATGATGCTTATTTGGGTGGGGTCTCGAAAGCTTCAAATCGATTTTAAGTTATCTTAAAAGGGACTTAGTTGAATATATCGGTAGGAATAATCTGGGCAAAAAGGTACAATATGATATGTTTTACTTAAATAGCTCAGAGTTAGCCACCCCCGCCTGGTAGCTTTCGGGGTCATATATAGCCCCTGCATGCGTCGGGGAAATCCTAATTCACCACTGCTATAAATAAGAGAGGACTGGTAATTATTTAAATAGAAAGGTGAATATATTTTCTATCCAATGGTGTTCCACTTCCCATGTCTTGACAATATAGTAATTTGTACAAACTACACTGTCTACAGCTTGAACAGGTCTGAAAATTAAAATTGATTGAATTTGAACCACCGGCACCGATTTATCTATAATATTAATAGCCAAACTTGACTATAAATTATTTGCCGGTTCCTATTTACACATAGAATTGATGGATGTTTACCGTGAAAATTTATAGTTAAATTATACCAATTGAGAAATAACATTAACAAATATTTTAGAGAGCGAAACATCTGTTATGCAACCATTATTTCTGTGGAAGATCAATCAGTCGATTATTGCCCGATCTGGCTATTGTCGATCAATATGCCCTATCTGGCTGTCTCTGACTCATGCGAGTCATGTCCATATTGGACCTACCATGCCCGGTTCCATGGTTTTGGAACTATGGGTCGGGAGTTATGTAGTGGTATTCTCTGTCTGTGTGGAATTAAGTCATGAATTATTCATGACTTCCACCTATGGAAATGCTGCTCAAGAACGTTGACCTGAGCCATATAGAGCCACGCAACCGGAGTTGGATGAATCTCTGAAACCATGGGCCAGAGCTGGATGAATCCAATATCGCCAGATTTGCCACGACTCAGTGATCCCGCTTATTGTTGATTCACCCAGACCTGTACAATTTTCAAGATGTGGGTGTGTCATTCCCTTGGATAGGAAGTTAATTCACCAAGACATAGAAGTGAAAATAACAATATATTCAACACAGAAGTTGGCTATCGCAGCAGTATTGCTCAAGCGGCTGGTAAATACAATTACATCATATTTTGAACCTAATAACCTGTTCCGCTCGGTCATGTATCATTGGTCAAAGCCTGCGCCGATTTAAAAAAAAGTTAATATGAGCAAAGGTTCGAAATCAAGGTCCACGACTTACACGCTCCTTCCAAAATTCCCATTAATAATGAAAGGACATGAGATTTAGTTATAAACACTTGTAAGAGTAACTCTGTCCAAATAAAACAAAAAACAAGGTCCGTGTTTGGCGTATATTATGCCCTCACCCACCACTCCATATAATTTAAGAAAGGAGGTATAATAATAACTCCTGATATCCCCTCCCAATAACACAGGAGGTACAAAATAACCAAATTATATATGGCCTGGAGGTTTAGTAATGATAACTCCATATAACCTATCCTATGAAAAAGTACCGTGAATTGGTCAAAATCCGTTCAGTGTATATATATATAACGTGCGTTAGCCAGGCCCAGGGTAGAGATTCGTGGCAAAATCGAGCCTGGTGCATGCTTTCCGCATCTATCAACTTGGGGGGGGGGCGGCCCAGAGCTGAAATTAGTATGCAGCAAACACGTGACTTGATGACGTTTTATCACGTGACTTGTTGTACAACAAATTCGCCGTGTGCGGTTAGTCACAACATTGTTGTATAACATTTGTTGTGTCATGTTGTTGTAGCGTGTGCGGGCGCTTACAACAATGTTGTATGACCCATACAACATTGTTGTACAACAATGTTGCGACGTGTGCGCCCGGCTTTATATAGAAAGGTGGTTTTCCACAACAACGCCTCTATTGGGCGATGTACAAAATAATAAAGTTGGTCGCGACAATAGTTCCCAACACGGACCCCATCTCAGTGCCCCTAAAACCAGCCTGAGCATTGGTTACTCCACATAAACATTACAGATACAGATACAGAAAGTACGAAATAAAAAAAAGTAACCAAACAATCCGGTATGAAACAACCGAAAAATATGGTATGAAACGACCATGATATATATAGTGAAATAATGAAGGAGTGACTGAAGTTGTATATCATTTATAGGCTCACAATATATATAATGCAACGTGTAAGTTGACATGACCTCTGTTCTGTTTGGCTTATGATTGAGTTCTGAAGTGCTCGTTGCGCCACTGCCAAGTGTACTCAATCACTACTCCGGATCAGAATCATATCTCACGACACTGGTAAGAAACGACACTGGTAAGAAACGTCTAGAAATTAGAATCCATGCCAAGTTTTACATAATAGGACACCTCAACATCGACCTCTTAAATTTCGACACGCAACAAAAAACTAACGATTTCATAAAGAATGTCTTCACAAGATGATTCGTGCCCATGATAACGAATTCCACAAGAATGACTGAGCTCTCTGCTATCAAAATTTTTCACATCTATACCAACAAAGTACAAGGTGGTCACCAAACAGGGATAATTACCAGCGACATCTCCGATCATTTCGGCATATTCCTCTCCGAATCAAACAAACACAAATCCATAAACCCCTCTCATAAAAATGTCATGTACAAGAACTACAGCCCAAATGTCAATATTTTCAAAAACTTGTTAAAATCATGGACATTCGACTCAGTTCTCAGTTGTAACTCCGCTGATAAGGCATATGAATTGTTTTTAGACATATATATGAACGCCCATGATCTAGCTTTTCCTCTCATAACACGAAATTTACGCAAAAAATATGTAAATCGCGATCCATGAATGACACCTGGACTAATAAAATCCTCTATTACTAAGCAAGAATTATACTCTAATAAACCTTCAGAAACAAGTAAGATCGGCTATTTAAATTATCGTCAATTATAGCGCCCGCTCTCCCGCGGAAGCGAAGCGACCTAGGGTATACGTATGCGAATATGAGATATACTAATCGACTTTTTCGGCCCACTCTAAAAATAGATTGAACTTACCTAAAATAGGATAATTTATTCATAACTCAAGGGTCAGCCGTGTCCAAAAATTATTTTGGGCGACGGCCGCCATTTTGTATTGATTAATTCCACCTCGAAATGTGGAATTGGGCAAAATGCTCCAGGGCAAAAATAAAAAACTGTTTTCCGGTAAATGTTAACTATACTTCATCATACATCACACATCATGCTCCTAAAGCCAAAGATATTTAAATAAAAAAAATTTAAATTAAACATTAAACAATTTAACCCTGGTTAACAAAAACTGAAATTGCATTAAAAAGTTTTGTTTACATATTTTATAAAATTATTAAAAATATTTGCCCCGAAAGAGGAATCTATTTGCCTTACTGGCCGTTTAGATTTGATCTTCCATTTTCTAACGGTATTTCCGCCTAAAAGATTGAAGAAATATTCTAAAAGTTCAAGGCCGACAAACGGAAACTATAAGTTCCGATTGTAAGATCGCAGAATCCTTTTAAGATTGCTTCTTGGGAAACCAGTAAAGGCGTCATGACATCAACCTACATCGGCGCGCAAAATGCCAGACAGGACTGCGTCGATGGCCAGACAGCTGAGGCTCGTATTACACGGGCAGGCTAAACATCCACATTTACATTATATGTGATTATTTACATACATTGTATATATTATTTTCTTGTGCCCCGTTAGGGTATATCATCAAATCCTTCTAATCCGATAATCACATGAACAGTAACAAGCGGTGAAGCGGGCTCCAATTACGTTTACGTATGCTCATATTAGCGCCCGCGAAGCGACCTAGGGTATACGTATGCGGAGATATACTAATCGACCTTTTCAGCCCAATCTTAAAATAGATCTAACTTACCTAAAATAGATAATTTATTCATAACTCAAGGGTCAGCCGAGTCCAAAATTATTGATGACGACGGGCGCCATTTTGTATTGATTAATACCACCTCGAAATGTGTAATAGGGCACAATACTCCAGGGCAAAAATACAAAACTTTGTTCCGGCAAATGTTAGCTATACTTCATCATATGTAGGAACAACATGCTCCTAAAGCCAAAGATATTTAAAAAATTTAATGTAAATTAAACCAAAGCTCTGGTTAACAAAAAAGTGAAATTGCATGAAAAAGTTTTGTTTACATATTTTATAAAATTATTAAAAATATTTGTCCCGAAAGAGGAATATAGGGGCCTTACTGGCCGTTTAGATATTATCTTCCATTTTCTAACGGTATTTTCGCCTAAAAGATTGATGAATTATTCTCAAATTTCAAGGCCGACAAAGTGAAACTATATGTTCCGATTGAAAGATCGCAGAGTTCTTTTAAGATAACTTTTTTGGAAAACCAGTAAAGGCGTAATGACATCAAGACGTGCAACATGACGTCACAACCTACATCGGCGCGCAAAATTCCAGACAGGACTGCGTCGATGGCCAGACAGCTGAGACTCGTATTACATGGCAGGCTAAATATCCACATTTACGTTATATGTGATTATGTACATACATTGTATATATCATTTTCTTGTGTCCCATTATCGGGGTGGATACACACATGCATGTAATTTCTGTATGTAAAATACATGTATTTTACATGGCCACACCAATAATTGACAACATTAATCACCTGCGCGCGAGCGGTTCATTGTTAACAGGCCAGACAAGTGAGTGGTGCTAAGCGAAGTCAAATTGTCTTCTATCAGTACATTTAATGCCAGTCCAAAACATGTCTTCTCTTACGGATGCGGAAATTAGTCAAGCCTGTGTGATATCTGGCATTTTATTAATGCACGAACACCAGAAGCCATACGTCTGGCATATACAGGCTTGATGTGGAACATTTTCAACCATGATGCTTATTTGGGTGGGGTCTCGAAAGCTTCAAATCGATAAGGGACTTAGTTGAATGTATCGGTAGGAATAATCTGGGCAAGAAGGTACAATATGATATGTTTTACTTAAATAGCTCAGAGTTAGCCACCCCCGCCTGGTAGCTTTCGGGGTCATATATAGCCCCTGCATGCGTCGGGGAAATCCTAATTCACCACTGCTATAAATAAGAGAGGACTGGTAATTATTTAAATAGAAAGTCTACCATATGGGTTATCCCACGAACAATTATTTTAAGTGGCCTGGCGACTCGGTCCAAGATAGCGGTTTATCTACATTCCGACTTAATTGGAACTAGAACTCAGTGCGTTCAACACGTAGGCAATGATTGGGTTGTCAGTGGACACATATTACATCGTCTGTATGATTCATGTAAACGCCAAATACACGATAATTACAGAGATTACATGCATGTGTGTATCCACCCTTAATAGGGTTTATCATCAAATCCTTATATACAGATAACAATTCATCCGATAATCCCATGAACAATAACAAGCGGGCGCAAATTACGTTTACGTACATGATCATATTATATTAAAGTAATAAGGAAATGTAAATATAGAACTACGGTGACATCGGCTACTTATTCCCGGTTCGTTATTCCTTATTCGGAAACATTATATATTGACCAAATAAACGGTGCGGGCCCACCCCAAAATTAGATATAAAAACCGAAAACCGCCCCCTCTAGCCCATACGGTTGCTACAGTAGGTGGTCAAAGTGTCAACCATAGCCGTTTTGGTATTTATGAACCGATTTTGACCAAATAAACGGTGCGGTAGGGTGGCCCACCCCAAAATTAGATATAAAGACCGCACCCCTCTAGCCCATACGGTTGCCACAGTAGGTGGCCAAAGTGGCAACCATAGCCGTTTTGGTATTTATGAACGGATTTTGACCAAATAAACGGTGCGGTAGGGTGAACCACCCCAAAATTAGATATAAAAACCGAAAACCGCACGCTCTAGCCCATACGGTTGCCACAGTAGGTGGCCAAAGTGGCAACCATAGCCGTTTTGGTATTTATGAACCGATTTTGACCAAATAAACGGTGCGGTAGGGTGGCCCACCTCAAAATTAGATATAAAAACAGAAAACCGCACCACTCTAGCCCATACGGTTGCCACAGTAGGTGGCCAAATTGGCAACCATAGCCGTTTTTGTATTTATGAACCGATTTTGACCAAATAAACGGTGCGGCAGGGTGGCCCACCCCAAAATTAGATATAAAAAGCGAAAACCGCACCCTCTATCCCATACGGTTGCCACAGTAGTTGGTCAAAGTGGCAACCATAGCCGTTTTGGTATTTATGAACCGATTTTGACCAAATAAAAGGTGCGGTAGGGTGGCCCACCCCAAAATTAGATATAAAAACCGAAAACCGCACCCATCTAGACCATACGGTTGCCACAGTAGGTGGCCAAAGTGACAACCATAGCCGTTTTGGTATTTATGAACCGATTTTGACCAAATAAAAGGTGCGGTAGTGTGGCGCACCCAAAAATAATTAGATATAAAAACCGAAAACCGCACCCCTCTAGCCCATACGGTTGCTACAGTGGGTGGCCAAAGTGGCAACCATAGCGGTTTTGGTCTTTATGAACCGATTTTGACCAAATAAAAGGTGCAGTAGGGTGGCCCACCCCAAAATTAGATATAAAAACCAAATACCGCACCCCTCTAGCCCATACATTGGCAGACTCAATATATGCACTTCCAAAATGATTCTATAGGTAAGATAGTATTTCTTGTTTTGAGAATTATTTTCTCAGTTCCGCATATGCATTGCCAAACTCCGTATATGACTGGATTCATTCTCATACACGTCACACTCGTATGGACGATCGCCGGTGTTCGTCATCTTATGCATTGTCAATTTGTCAGACTCCATATATGACTGAATTCCTTGTGATGTACGTCACTCTCATGTAGACAATCGTCTTATGCATTGCCAAACCACATATATGACTGGATTCATTCTCATACACGTCACACTCGTGTGGACGATCGCCGGTGTTCGTCATCTTATGCATTGTCAATTTGTCAGACTCCATATATGACTGAATTCCTTGTGATGTACGTCACTCTCATGTAGACAATCGTCTTATGCATTGCCAAACCACATATATGGCTGAATTCCTTCTCATACACGTCACTCTCGTGTGGACGATCGCAGGTGTTCGCCATCTTATGCATTGCCAATTTGTCAGACTCCATATATGACTGAATTCCTTGTGATGTACGTCACTCTCATATAGACAATCGCCTTATGCATTGCCAGACTCCATATATGACTGAATTCATTTTTATACATGTCACACTCGTATGGACGATCGCCGGTGTTCGCACTCTTATGCATTGTCAGACTCCATATATGACTGAATTCCTTGAGATGTACGTCACTCTCATATGGACAATCGCCGATGTTCGTCCTTTTATGCATTACCAGACTCCATATATGACTGAATTCCTTGAGATGTACGTCACTCTCTTGTATCCCTTATGCGTTGGCAGACTCAATATATGCACTTCCAAATAGATTTTCTAGGTAAGATAATATTTTTTATATTGAGAATTATTTTCTCAGTTCCTCTTATGCATTGCCAGACTCCATATATGACTGGATTCATTCTCATACACGTCATACTCGTATTGACGATCGCCGGTGTTCGTCCTCTTATGCTTTGTCAGACTCCATATATGACTGAATTCATTTTTATACACGTCACACTCATATGGACTATCGCCGATCTTCGTCCTCTTATCCATTATCACACTATATATATGACTGAATTCCTTATGATACACGTCACTCTCTTGTGTGCAATCGCCGGTCCCTTATGCATTGGCAGACTCAATATATTCACTTCCAAAACGATTTTCTAGGTAAGATAATATTTCTTATATTGATAATTATTTTCTCAGTTCCTCTCATGCATTGCCAGGCTCCATATATGACTGGATTCATTCTCATACACGTCACACTCGTGTGGACGATCGCCGGTGTTCGCGCTCTTATGCTTTGTCAGACTCCATATATGACTGAATTCATTTTTATACACGTCACACTCATATGGACAATCGCCGATCTTCGTCCTCTTATGCATTATCACATTCTATATATGACTGAATTCCTTATGATACACGTCACTCTCTTGTGTGCAATCGCCGGTCCCTTATGCATTGGCAGACTCAATATATTCACTTCCAAAACGATTTTCTAGGTAAGATAATATTTCTTATATTGAGAATTATTTTCTCAGTTCCTCTCATGCATTGCCAGGCTCCATATATGACTGGATTCATTCTCATACACGTCACACTCGTATGGACGATCGCCGGTGTTCGCCCTCTTATGCTTTGTTAGACTCCATATATGACTGAATTCATTTTTAAACACGTCACACTCATATGGACAATCGCCGATCTTCGTCCTCTTATGCATTATTACACTCTATATATGACTGAATTCCTTATGATAAACATCACTCTCTTGTGTGCAATCGCCGGTCCCTTATGCATTGGCAGACTCAATATATTCACTTCCAAAACGATTTTCTAGGTAAGATAACATTTCTTATTTTGAGAATTATTTTCTCAGTTCCATATATGACTGGATTCATTCTCATACACGTCATTCTTGTATGGACGATCGCCGGTTTTCGTCCTCTTGTGCATTTTCAGACTCCATATATGACTGAATTAATTGGTATACACGTCACACTCGTATGGACGATCGCCGGTGTTCGCCCTCTTATGCATTGTCAGACTCCATATATGACTGAATTCCTTGAGATGTACGTCACTCTCTTGTATCCCTTATGCGTTGGCAGACTCAATATATGCACTTCCAAATAGATTTTCTAGGTAAGATAATATTTCTTATATTGAGAATTATTTTCTCAGTTCCTCTTATGCATTGCCAGACTCCATATATGACTGAATTCATTCTCATACACGTCACACTCGTATGGACGATCGCCGGTGTTCGTCATCTTATGCATTATCACACTCTATGTATGACTGAATTCCTTATGATACACGTCACTCTCTTGTGCGCGATCGCCGGTCCCTTATGCATTGGCAGACTCAATATATGCACTTCAAAAAACGATTTTGTAGGTAAGATGATAATTATTATTTTGAGAATTATTTTCTCAGTTCCTCTTATGCATGGTCAGACTCCATGCATGACTGAATTCCTGTTCATACACGTCACTCTCGTGTGGACGATCGCCGGTGTTCGTCCTCTTATGCATTTTCAGACTCCATATATGACTGAGTTCCTTCTCATACACGTCACTCTCGTATGGACGATGGTCGGTGTTCGTGCTCTCATGCATTTCAGACTCCATATATGACTGAATTCCTTTTCATACATGTCACTCTCGTATGGACGATCGTCGGTGTTCGTCCTCTTATGCATTTTCAGACTCCATATATAACTGAATTCCTTCTGATACACGTCGCACTCGTATGGACGATCACCGGTGTTCGTTCTCTTGTGCATTATTCTGACTCCATATATGACTGAATTCCTTATACACGTCACACTCGTATGGGCGATCGCCGGTGTTCTTCATCTTATGCATTGTCAGACTCCATATATGATGTATTCCTTATGATATACCTCACGCTCGTATGGGCGATCGCCGGTGTTCGTCCTCTGAAGGACAAAGAGACCACGTGGTCATCTGTTGTGTATGGAGGCCCCCGAAGGGAACCTGTTAAAACTAGTTTAAAGATGGATTATCTCATTAAATAACAAATTTTAAATAGTTGCCTGGATATATAATAATAGATATGAACTGAAGACCTATGTCGGAAAAGCTTCTATCAATTAATATTGATTTTATTTCGAATATTAAATCGGGCCCGTTTATGGTACTATTTTTAGAACCGACCATTCGGATGAGACCGTATTGCGATATAGAGCACTGGGCTGTTCCTATGGCTACGCAACGAATGTCAAATGTCACAGATTGGTTGTTTGTATTGTTTTGTTCCACAGATATAAGCGATAATGAGTATAATTAACGTTTATTTGTGAAAAAATTGCACAATATAATTTCTTATCTCTGTTAACAGTAACCACTATTGTTCGTTAGCTGAACAAACACACCTTTTTAGACCAGAAAATATTCGAAATAAAATTAATATTAATCGATAGAAGCATTTCCGGAAAGGAGTCTTCGATTCAAATCTAATATTTTATACCCCGGTAACTATATAATACATGTTTACAAAGAGATAATCCACCTTTAAAATATGGATGTTTAAAATGATAATACTAATAATTCTCCACTCCGTTACAGAGAGACATCACTATTTTGTGTAGTCTTATTTAATGTGATATTTTATTTTGGAAATAGTACACTATGTGTGGTTTCAACACCCACCTTTATTCCGGGGTTGTCCATGTCCTTCTACTGCGTATGGGCGGGAACGAGTAGACACTTATACCGAAACTATTTTCTATCAAGAAAATATTTCTTCATTTGTGATTTATGTTTTCATTTTAATAAATAATATTCTTAGAACACGTTTAGAAAACGTTATTCACATTTATCACATATTCTGCTGTATATAATTGTTTTATAGAAATAAGAGAAACATTCTAGCTTATAAGAACACTTACTAGAAAGCAAGAATTTTGGGCTTGTGTTTAGAAAGTGATTAGTGAAAGCGATACGTTTTTATTCTGATTTTTTTAAAACAGTTTTGGAAAGTAAGAAATGTTTTCTTGTGTCAGAAAAAGTGGTAGTGTGATTTCGTTCCTGATTAAAAACACCTATAAGAAATGCATGACTTGCTTCTAATCTAATAAGAAAATGAAAACGTTTGTTATCACTCAGCCAGACCAAACCATATGTTCAAGTAGACAGCAGGAATAACTAACATTATTCCAAATATTCCCATGTATGTCATACAATTAAATTTACGTAGAAAGTGTTTTTAACTGCGGAAAAATTATTTTATTAAGTCTTTTACTTAAATAAGAAATTTCTTTTTTCTCAATATAAAGACCTGCTTTTTTAACTAAGAACAACTATCAAAAATCATAAAGCAATATTTTCGTGGGTCACTCCCAAAACAATAAGGGCAATTAGATATTCCTTCTGTGCAAAAAGATCTTCACTTGTACCAAGCGTTTAACCTGAATTAGGTTTTCCATTATTGTGCTTAAGCTCAATTAGGGATTGCACTTAAAGATGGATTATCTCTTTAAATAACTAATTTTAAATAGTTGCGTGGGTATAAAATAATAAATATGAACTGAAGACCCCTGTCCGGAAAGGCTTCTATCAATTAATATTGATTTTATTTCGAATATTTAATCGGGACCGTTTATGTGTCTATTTTTATACCCACCATTCGGATGCTACCATATTGCGATATAGAGCACTGGGCTGTTCCTATGGCTACGCAACCAAAAGTCAAATGTCCCAGATTGATTGTTTGTATTGTTTTGTTCCATAGTTATAAGCGATAATGAGTATAGTTAACGTTTATTTGTGACAAAATTGTACAAAAAAAAAATTCTGGTTACCACTATTTACTCTAGTAGCTGAGGGCGTTTTGTATGCACTTTTATGTCCAGAGCAAAACTCTTCACGAATCCACTAATTGAAGGTACACGAACAATATTTGGTTGGTAACACATTTCCCATTGAGGGCGAAATGGGTCAAATGGCCACGCCCCTTTTTGCGCGAAGTACTACCACCCGCCGTGACTATATCCCAAGAACCGTTGGACATAGGGGGTCGTGTGACCACTCAAAATGTGCAGATTGGCCACATTATGGGGGGTCAGTAATACATTTCATATCCAAAAGTCAATGGTTTGTAAGATAATTGCCAAAAACCAAAAAAATCCATTTTTAAGGGCCCAATTTTGGGGTTCAGCACTTTTATCTCAAAGCTGAGCCCCCAATTAATTTTTTTTATTGATCTATATCCATCGGTGCCACATATAGGTATAATTTCTGTACCATTATTGGATGAGATTGACCTCCAAGGAGCTCTTGACCCTGAAAATAAGGTTTTTGGGTGGAATATATTGGTCGTAGAATGAAAAACAGACATTTTCCCAATAACAAAGATGTTGAGGAAATCATCAATTATACGGTATTTGATCAGTAACCCAAAACTCCTACAAAAAGGTTACCTGGTGATATAATTTGAATGTAGTTCATCTTTTGTTATCTAGATTTCATGGCCTGTGATGTGAGATAGCTGCCAAAATGGTTATAAATGGAATGACATATATCACATTAGCAATATACTTGTAAATGAGTTCAATGTGTTATTTTCTTTAAACTTATGGGAGAACAGGGTGTTTTTATGGTATTCTAATGTTGAATTGAATTATACTCAGCCCACAAGTAGTTTTAGTAAATGTTGAGTTACTACAATTTGATCAATCAGTATGATTCAGTAGTCGAGCAGGTTGTGTCTTTATCAGTCCCACATCAATTTTGATTGGCTGCATCACCATTTTGTATAAAGGTTCTACAATTTCCCTAACATGTACATTATTCTAGAACAAATAATGGCTAGCCTGGAGTGAGTTAGAAGAAAAATACAAGCATCAGTTGATATGCAGATATAAATACATACAAATCTACATTCTGCATGTAGCCATGCTATGCAATCCTCCCTCATGTTTCAACTTATCAAGGAAAAATGATCACATTACCAATGTCTATGATAGTCAGATGTTTTTGTAGATTTTGTAGATTTGTGGATGTTGTAGATTTTGTAGATTTGTGGATGTTGTAATGCAATATAGATCTCCATTATAGTTGCACAAATTTATTTTTCATTTCGTCCCTTTAAATTGACTTTTATTTTTTATGTATGTATATGTGCCACTCCAAAAATGTCAGTAAAAGTACTGTAAACCGTTTGGTTTGATGTTATAGGCACAGGAGATATATATATATTTTACACGTCAAAATATTGTGAACCCTGCAGGTACGTTTATGTGTGTCAGTCGCCTTATGTGTGTGATGTACATGCAGTAACTACATGTATATTCTAGTGAAATTTATGGTCTGCACTCTGCAGTATTTCAAAAACATGCTATGGCCATGCCTACATATACATATGTACACTGATTCAAACACAATGATTGTCAGGTTATAATCTATGTTTGAGGAAAGTTACTACGTATTTTTCATTTGTGTTGCATTTGTCAATATTAATGGGTCCCAGGAGTCCAGATGTTACTAGTGCAGAGCCCATTTAATTTTCATGAAACTGGTGGACTTCATGTCTATACTCCTAAATAAACATGACTCTGAGTCTTATCAGACCAAGACGGTATTGTGTAGGTTTTACTAGAATTATATTTAGAAAAGACTCAACCATTATTTTTCCACTGCCCTTATCACAATATATTCATTTGGCAGTATTCATCCCAAGTTTAGTGTTGATGCTAATACATTTGGTATGATATTCAGGTAGAGCAAAGCGATCTGAACGAATCGAGAATAAGCCACAATGTGTAGAAAACATTAAAAAACATGTATATTGTGAAATATTTTAATAATGGGTGCTGGTTTTTACAAACTGGCCATAATTGAGATGACTATTCATGTTGTTTACCAAACATCAGCGTACACAATAAAAGTTTGAAGTATATATGTTCTTGAATGTTGCATACAGACACTGACTTTTGCACAAATTGCTCGGGTTAGCCAAACAATGCAAAAATAACCAACTTTAGGTAAAATGATGGTACTTGACAGAATTGCTTTGACCTACAAACATATCAATCCAGCAGTACCCATCAGCATAATATAAAATTAGCAGGACCACTTAACCTGAGGTGGTATTGAAAATGAAAATATCTTTAAAATGGTAAGTTATGAGGGCTATTAGCTATTATGAAGAATTATGTTAGTGAAATTATAGACCCTCATCGTCTCCAACCTGCAAGTGATGCAACTATCATGGCCAATCAAAACTAAACTAATGTGGAACTGACAAAGGCTCATTCTACTATTGATTGAATAGTGATCATTCCATCATTTCCTAAAACTTTTTGTGAGATGAGGTGTCCTTTTGTAAGAATTGATTACTTCTGAAATATATACTGGTATATATGGTCATCTCCCATCTGATTACAACATGTTTTTACTATGCCCAGGTGCAATACCCATTTTAGGATCGCAACATGTGGCTGCTGCATGAAGCAAACAGCTGGTCATTCCATTTAGTAAAAGTGTTTAGCATGTTTCATATCTTGGTCACTTAAATCAGATCAGCTGTTAAATGTTGATAACAAATTTTGAAAACCTGTTTTGTTCAATATGTACATTTCTGTTGATTAGAGCACAATTGTTACCTGATTTTTGGTAAAGCACACCAGTTTCCAAGGCATGTTCAGTCATGAAGAGCTCACGTTGTGTGTCGGGATCAACACATCCTCAGCAGCAATTTCCAGCTAATCCCATTGTGTGTGGTCAATTGTGCTCTTAAGTCGATCAGAGAATTCGGATAGTTCTTTAAAAAGTGTCATACATATGCTGTGGCCTTGGTGGTATTGTATACTTGTGGTGCGTAACATGCTGAAATCGGTTTTTGGAAATTATCTTAAAAACCATTGACTTTTGGATAATAAAATGTGTTACTGACCCCCCATAATGTGGATTTTCAGGGTCAAGAGCTCCTTGGAGGTCAATCCCATCCGATAATGGTACAGAAATTATACCTATATGTGGCACCGATGGATATAGATCAATAAAATTCGAATTGGGGGCTCAGCTTTGAGATAAAAGTGCTGAACCCCAAAATTGGGCCCTTAAAATGGATTTGTTTTTGTTTTTGGCAATTATCTTAAATACCATTGACTTTTGGATATGAAAATGTATTACTGGCCCCCCATAATGTGGACATTCCGCACATTTTGAGTGGTCACACGACCCCCTTTGGCCAACGTTTCTGGAGATATAGTCACGGCGGTGGTAGTACTTCGCGCAAAAAGGGGCGTGGCCATTTGACCCATTTCGCCCTCAATGGGAAATGTGTCACCAACCAAATATTGTTCGTGTACCTCCAATTAGTGGATTCGTGAAGAGTTTTGCTCTGGACATAAAAGTGCATACAAAACGCCTTCAGCTACTAGAGTAATTGTTCGTTACGCCTTTTTGGACTGGAAAATATTCGAAATAAAATTAATAAAAAACGATAGAAGCATTTCTGGACAGGAGTCTTCGATTCAGATCTAATATTTTATTCACCGGTAACTATATAAAACATGTTTACAAAGAGATAATCCACCTTTAAGAGCAATAATATGTTAGTTATTTATTGCGTTTGAGCATAATTTCATCCTTATTGTGCTTAAGTGCAATTAATATCTCCCTCTGCAAATAGTAGAATCCAAATAGTTCTGCAATGTGGACAAGTCACCAGGTCACCAATAAACTATACCCATTGCAATATGGACTACATCATTTGAATTACAGGGAGTTTATGGAAGCGCAATAATGAAGATTTTTAATTGCACTCAAGTGCAATTAGCTCTTATTGCGCTTAAGCACAATAAGAATAGTCCTGCGCTTAAAAGTGCAACTTGAGATTCCTTATTGCGCTTAAGCTCAATTATCTATTAAATGTCAATTGGCTTCCCATATGTATATGAAGGGGCCATCTGCATGCGAAGTCAGAAATGTAATATAGATTGAAGAAATCAATTTATTTTATTTCAATTAACGAGATACAGAATAGATATTTCAACACAAAATGTGTTTTATAGTTATGAGTAGCTCACAAAATTTGGACATATATGTTTGACTCCAACATATACATATTAAGTTTACTTCATGAACTGCAACCATTCTTCAAATAAATAGAGTGGGCGTTTGTACGCGATGTACACTATTTTGTATCATCTACATTGCGTTTACTGAAACCGGTGGAATTAATTTCTTCTTTGTCATATTATATACTCTATGGCATGACTAGCCATTAGAAAGAGAAGTGCAATATTTTGAATCGCACGCATTATGTTCAGATAAACGTAAATCATACATCTAATTATTGTAATTCTTAAAGTGATGTGAAACGTAAATTGAACCTCACAATTGAGTTCCCTGCGTTATTCTGTGGAAAGACTGAATAAAATAACCCCCATACACGAAATGCCCCAACCAGATATCAGTTTGTACTAATTATACGGCCACGTAACTAACTATTTACTTTCCCTCAATCGGGACGAATAATTCCACTGTAAACGCGAAATAAATACACAAACGAGTTGTCGTGTGCAGTCGCGGAAACACCCGAACACTTCCGACTTGGTCGGGATTGAGTCGGCTTTCGTTCTCAGAAAATAGCTTCCGTGGAGGGAGGCCGTTTGCTGGAATAGCGTAACATCAGCTTAATAAAACGAAAAACAAGCGGTATAGTCAATTCGAATGGGAGGGATATAAAAGGAATTATTTCCTGAACTCACCAACGGAAGAACATTGACCGAGTTATGAAAGAAGTATAATCAAAGTGGTCATGATCGAGCAATGAACAACGGTAAAAGTTGAAAATGTTACTATTTATAGAAATTTGTAATCGTTGCAGATCGTTGACCGATTTTATGATCGATATACAGCAGGTACAGTCTCGTGCAGAAAGAGTTGTCTTACATGTGTATTTCAAACTGTTTAATTACCTGTGCAATGCTACATGTGTGCCATATTGCTATTCACTATTCTAGTACAGACCGTATTTGTTTGGGACAGCGATGGTGATATAGATATCCATATGGAATTATGTTTTCTTCAATTTTTTAGTTTATATAGGCCCAAATAAATATACCATAAGATGGACTCAATCATTGACAGTTAAAATTGGATGGAAGTAAAGAAGTGTTGTGTATTTGCACTAAGTAAGCGCAATTGCTTTATGCTTAAGCGCAAATATTTGTATGCAAATAAATAATAAATGTAACGAGAGGCCGATCACGATCGGCAGATGTTTAACCCATACCTTGGCGATAGCGACTAGTCATAATTGATAATTTGTCAAAGATATGATCACAGGAATTAATCCATATATCAGTACCCAACTTGAAATCAAAAGCTCAAATAATTTGTCTTAAGGAAGGGTTAAAGTATTTTGGGTGGGGAGGAGTAGTTTTAAATCTCATAACTCTGTCCCTATTCACCCAAGGACCTCTCACTGTGAGATCCAATGGTTTAGTGATTTCGGAGGACATGTTTAGGAGTTTAAGTTAACTCATTGGAAGCAAAAGTGATAAATCCCTATCTTTAACACTTTTGACATGCCAGATATTCAAAATTTATTCACTTCTAAAGAGAAATTATAATTTGTTGACAAGCCAGACTGCTTAGAATGACATACATGTAGGGGATTCCATCTCATATTTAAATGGTACTTTAATTACCCCCCCCCCCCCATTCTCCCCAGTTATTTCTTTATCAAACATGGACAGATATAAGATCAGATCTGACCTGTGTATTAAATAAGATTAAGTGTTTCATAACAGGGGTGTATGCATGGTTTTCAAAAATATATGTAGTTTATACAATTCAAAAGTATTATCTATATAATGTTATACAGACATAATATGATGAGGATGCTTGCCCCTATGACCACTAAATCGTTCATATAAAAGAAAGTAAGTTAGCCCTCAATTAAATGGTTTCACACATTACAATGTTTTACAAGTAGCTTGGACACTAAAAGCCACAACCTTCAATGTTAATCTTCTAAGTGCTCTGTGGCCCCTAAAATTCAATCAACCATGAAAATATGAACAAATGGGAAAATAAGGTTCCTGGAAACACTAACATCTACCATATTGATTTTCAAAACAAGTCATCACTTACAATAGTCATTGTATATTTATCTGCCTGATTCCCATTGCATAGATAAATCATATTGGCCATCAGCTGTTATTTTAATTTCAAATTGAAAGCACATGTCTGAAGGGTTAATATATTTTTCAAAAATCAATTAATCAGTCAAAACCAAAATTTATATAAGTGAATAGTGTGCAAAGATACCCAACAGATATTAAGAGATATGAAGAAGAGTCCATGTACATTATAGCATGTGTCTATGGAAACCTTGGAAAGGGTTAATTATTTTTGAAGCAAATTAATGGAATTTAGAAGACACTAAAGTCTTATATAGGTGAGTGGGGGCTCTTATCTCACCCTGTAATGCAATTTCAAGAATAGGATAAACAACAGTCTTATGCTGCCATAAATCAATTTGACAGTTAGAATAAACAAACAGCCAGCCACCAGTGTTGTTTATCTTGACCACCAGAGCTCTGTATAATATGTCATCACTCATTTCATAACAGATTTCACTTGGAATGAAAACATCTATAAAATGTCCTCTCATATACTCTGGATGTTCACATGGTAATTTATTGATATCATTATATTACATGAAACTATTGCAATAAAATCTTCATATTTTCAAAACAGGATATCACACCTAATTAATCGTATAAAACTAAAATAAATGAAAGTGTCAATATTTTTTATTATTAAACTTTTTTTTTTATTGTTATTAAAGTTCAAACAAAATTTAATATTTGTATCTGTTTGTATATGCTAAATTTAGCAAGGAGCTAAATCTAAAAAAATCCAATTTTTTTTTTAAATGTTTTTTCTCGAAAAAGGGTCATAACTCCTTTAAAATTAATCGGATCAAACCCATATTCGAACTCGATCTGTATTTTGGGCTGTGAAACTCACATACCAAATTTGGTTTCGATCGGATAGAAAATGTTTGAGTTATCGCATTACTCGTAAAGTGTCTACGGACAGACAGACAGACAGACAGACAGACGGACAGACGGACGAACGACGAGTGGTCAATCCGGGCAACGACACTATGTTTACCATACTATGGTATGGGTAAACATAAAAAAGACTCCCATGTGATTTGCTCTAAACTCAAATTAACTCAGGCCATAAAACATTACTCAAACATAGGTGAGGACTCCACCCAGATCCCATACTAAAATGGATATTCAGACTGAGGAAACCAGTTGGAGATAGGTACATGTATTTGCTTAAGCATAATTCATTTCAATTACGCTTAAGTGTAAATGAAATCCACTTAAGCGTAAATGAGTTGCGCTTAACCGTAATTCATAAACACTCCCATTGAACTCCACATACTCAAGCTGAAATGGATGCAACCACATTACTAATGCCAGTAAGTTAACATACATCAGATTATACAAATATACATATAAGGTAAGACAGCAGATGAAATTATTGCTCTTAATATAATTCCAATGTATTATGATAACGCATAAGTCAATTATGCTTAAGCGTAAATGATTACATTAAGCGTAACTGATTTATGCTTATTAAAGCGTAAATTATTTACGCTTAAATGCAATTAGTTAATATTAAATGTGAAAATGAATCATTTGCACTTAAGCGCAAGTATATGTCTATCAATATATTTGCGCTTAAGCTCAATTACACACCCTTACTTCCCTCTGATTGTGAATGATAGAGTCCATCTCATAGTATATTATCATGGACCCATAGTAGTAGCCCCATATAATACTGCAACATTGAAGAAAAAATATTTCCATATGCATATATCAGCATCTCTGTCCCTGGTGTCCCAAGAATTGGTGCCTCACTCCCAGAGCTCTAGTATATTTTATTAAAGGGACATCTCCTACACAGATAAATACCATTTCCATGGCCATAAATATGGAATTCGGGGTTACTGGGGACTCGCTTCCCTCATATGGTGTACTTATTGACTTGAAATTGGGGAAAACCCCAATTTTCATATTATCAGCATCCCTGTCCCCAAGAATTTGTGTCTCCATCCCAGAGATCTAGTATATTTTATAAAAGAGATATATCCTGCACATATCTCTACCATTTCCATTGTCATAAAAGAGATATTGGGGTTACTGGGGGGGTGCTTCCCTCATATGGTGGGTCTGTGCCATTTAAAATTAATTCAGGGGGGTGATATCAATGCATATTAATTTTTATTTGCGCAAATGATTTACACTGAAGCGCAAATGATAGATGTTATTTTGCGAAATATTTGCGCTTGATCGTAAATGAATAATAAATGTGAAATGGGTATCCCATACATGAAATGCCGTATTTATATGCTATAGCGCGTATATCCTACAGGTCTGGGTGAACCACCGATCAATCAATAACAGCCCGATCGGGCTAAAGTAGACCGATCAGGCTAAAATAGACCGATCGTTCTTTCACAGCCAGCTTGAATCTTGGATAAAGGGAGTAGGCCTACTCTAAATTGTTCTTTCAAGTGAAATAGGCCTCCCATACATGAAACGCCTTATCTATATACTATAGCGCGCATACCCTACAGGTCTGGGTGAACCACCGATCAATCAATAATAGCCCGATCGGGCTAAAATAGACTGATCGGTCTTTCACAGCCAGCCTGAATCTTGGATAAAGGGAGTAGGCCTTCTATAAATTGTTCTTTCAAGTGAAATAGGCCTCCCATACATAAAACGCCTTATCTATATCCTATAGTGCGCATATCCTACAGGTCTGGGTGAACCACCGATCAATCAATAATAGCCCGATCGGGCTAAAATATACCGATCGGGCTAAAATAATCCCATCGGTCTTTCACAGCCAGCATGAATCTTGGATAAAGGAAGTAGGCCTACTCTAAATTGTTCTTTCAAGTTACAACCATTTTTTTGTAAAAAAATTATTCTGATTCATTTTGAAACTAATGAAAGACAATTTTGAAACTAATGAAAGACAATGTATAATTTTTTGCTGGTATATTCATCATAAATTTTAACAAATCTTCAAGCAAACAAAATTTCAATATTCAAGAAATCTCTTACAACACTGTCAGGAAGACCAATCGATCTAGCTCAGCACGATTGGTCTATTGTGATGTGATGTTATCGACACGAAGTCAATAAAGCCATATGTCAAGAAAATCGTGACATGCGAGAGAAGATACTTAATGCTGGTGAAAAAGACAGAAGTATGATGTACAAGATGATTAAGCGACAAAGAGGGAAATCACAATTCATCTCTGATCTCCATGTCGACGGAAAGATCTTCAGCGATTCTGAAGTTATTAATGGTTGGAATCTTCACTTCAGCGAACTCGCAAAATCCAAAGATAGCGAATACATCCACAACTTTCATAAGTTATGTAACGATGACTACAACATCCTCAAAGAATCTATGTATTCTTCTGAATCCACCACAAAAATCACCTGCGAACAACTGAAGAAGATAATAAGCTGCATGAAGAAAGGTAAAGCAGAAGACCTAGACGGTCTTACAACAGAACACCTACACACTAAAAAAAAAGTAGGTAGATTTGGGTAGTTAAATTTTGTTCACTACTCTCCTAGTCTTTTTAGCTACTTTTCCTAGTCAATTTAGCTACCTGGAGCTGGTATTTTAAATACTGATTAGGTAGCAAAGATTCTTACATAGGTAGTTAAATGGACGAACAGGACATTTGGAACTTATTCCCTATTCTTTATTTTCAAAAATGTGGCTTTCGGCCGATTTGATGGCATGGGTGGGAGGCCGGCCCCAAATACCACCAAGAAACACCCCGACCCCCACCCATCACCCCCGGGGGTGCCACCCCGAGGGGGTGAAAATGGGGATATGGACAATTTTCGAGAACGGTAAGGATTTCGACCAAGTTGACGGAATGGGTGGGTGGCCGGCCCCAAATACCACCTAGAAACACCCCAACCCCACCCATCACCCTCGGGGGTGCCACCCCGAGGGCGTGAAAATTGGGATATGGACAATTTTCGAGAACGGTAAGGATTTCGACCGATTTGACGGCATGGGTGGGTGGCCGGCCCCAAATACCGCATAGAAACACCCCGACCCCACCATCACCCCGGGGGGTGCCACCCCGAGGGGTGAAAATGGGGATATGGACAATTTTCGAGAACGGTAAGGATTTCGAACGAGTTGACGGCATGGGTGGGTAGCCGGCCCCAAATACCACCTAGAAACACCCCGACCCCCACCCATCACCCCCGGGGGTGCCACCCCGAGGGGGTGAAAATTGGGATATGGACAATTTTCGAGAACGGTAAGGATTTCGACCGATTTGACGGCATGGGTGGGTGGCCGGCCCCAAATACCGCATAGAAACACCCCGACCCCACCATCACCCCGGGGGGTGCCACCCCGAGGGGTGAAAATGGGGATATGGACAATTTTCGAGAACGGTAAGGATTTCGAACGATTTGACTGCATGGGTGGGTGGCCGGCCAAATACCACCTAGAAACATCCGACCCCCACCCATCACCCCCGGGGGGTGCCACCCCGAGGGGTGAAAATGGGGTATGGACCATTCTCGAGAACGGCAAGGATTTCGACCGATTTGACGGCATGAGTGGGTGGCCGACCCCAAATACCACATAGAAACACCCCCGGGGTGGTGGGTGGGGGTCGGGGTGATTCTTGGTGGTATTTGGGGTCGGGAATAAGTTCCAAATGTCATGTTCGTGTTAAACGGTTCGTATTCCTGATTGGTTAAACTGCATGCCACGTGATCGTTGTTTAAACTCTGTTTGAAAATATTCCGAACTTTAACGGCGGACTTTTCTCGATAACTGTCCAGTCACTCCAGTGGAAATAGCAAGGTTCCACGTCTTTCTGCCTCTGGCAGTACGGTACGAACCGACCAGATGGTACCAGATGGTACGAAACGTCCATGTACGAAACGTCCTGTATCCGCCCGGACCACGCTGTCGGAACTTCTCTGTTGGATTTAGATGATTAAAATATGACATTGCATTCGTTCCCATGGTAAGTTTCTTTTGTACTATCGTATGAACACATATGCATGAGGTTTTTATAGGAAATATGACATTTAACGTCCAATTATGAAGTGATCATGGGTGATACATGTACCTCGAATATTGGAAAGGTAGATTTCCTAAAAATAATAGTATTACTAATACTATTAGTAAAGTGTCAGTGTCTTTTTTATTAGTAATGATTAATGTGAGAAGAAAAATTTTGTATGTCCAACCACAGTCACTGTACATAAACAGTTCTGGGTAAACAACGGATCGATATATAATGGCCCGATTCAACGATTGGGCTAAAAGTTAAAACAGTCAATCGTAAGCAGCTGTCGTAAGTGGAAAAATTTCCATTATCGATAAAGGAAGTAACCAGTAGTTGAATTGCGCATGCTCATGACAATGTTGCAAGCCAAAAAATATTATCAAGCACTGTTTTATTTTAGATGCGAAATCGTGGCATATCCTTGGCTACTTCCACTAATTGTGGCATAATCGTTGTCGTACATGTATGTATGTAAAAATCATAGCTGGATATGATTGTAGGGAAGTCAATCACATGCTTTACGAACAACTTACGATATCATGTACGACAACATCACAATCGTTGGATCCATTGGAACTTACTATCAATGCTTACGCCTTGTAAGTTCCAACATTAGCCCTAAATGCTATAGGCGAGTAGATTTTCAATAAAAGTAACAATTATGACCAAGGCACATGTATTTATCAACTAAATACTAATACAAGTATGAAACCACCCACTCACCAATGTGTCATTTATCCTTAAAATGACAAATAACAGAACGTAAACACTGGCAGACATGTCTGCCATAGTGTGTGACCGCAACATGTCATTACACACGTTCATGAATCCCGTGGAATATCCGAACAATCCACAATTATGTCGAGTTTGAGGGGATGGCAAAGTTTGGTCAAGATGGCCATCGCGGATTGCACCCTACCTCCAGATGATCAATAATTACTCACCGGCCATAGAATGGATCAACTTCATATTTTTCACACATAATAATCAATAATAAACAAAGATCTTGTCATTAGTAGAGAAATTTTAGCTGTTAGAATTTACTCGCGGTAGAGTGACAAAAAATCATGTCCCCAAACGGCGTTTCTCCAGTTCCAATGGTTAACAAACTGAACAGTCAAAATGGTCCTATAAGAATCTGGCTAGAGACCAGGAGACATCATTTTGAGGAAAAACAAGAACTTTCCCAAATACCCTGCCTGTGAAAATAGTACTGTCATCCTGAATAATGGCAAAATGTCCTCCATTTGCATTGTTTACATTCTTAGGAACTATTTTTCTTGGTATGGGAGACCATAATATCCTAACATTATTTTGCGATAGCCGATACACATGCCATGGGGGCGGGGCGGCCATGATTACAAACAAACCCATCCGTCAATACTAGAATACGATTACGAATGGAAATCGATCAGTATAGACAATCGCGCATGGGATCAAGCTTTTGATTGTGCCCATCAATATATATGGGTTATAAGCTATACCGGTATGAATGTACCTGATAACCGACAATTTCTCGATTAATTTACATTCAAATGTTATTAAACGTATTTTTTTCTCCCAGTGCACCAAAATAGAATTGACCGGAAGTGAACTCGCACAAGGAGTCCGTCGTAAAATATGACATATTTCGTCGGAATACGGTACTTTCCTATTCATAAATATGTTTTTATATACATGTAGGCTATTTGATTTTAGAATAATACAATATTCTGAAACATGTAAGTTTTCTATTTATGTGATTTGCGTAATAATACGACATCTTGTAATCTCGCTTTCGACTATAGACTGGTAATTATAAAAATAAAATATCAACATTTCCATCTCTAAACAGCACAAAACTTCATAAATCGTGGGTAATCAAGCAGCTAAATTAATTCCAACAACTTAAATAAACTGAAAGCATCGATTTCATATCATAAACGTGCCCGATTGCATGATCGAATTGCTTTTATGGTCGATTTTCATGTACCTGCCGCGAATTAAAACATGACAACAACATCATGAACATGTGTTTACAATAGAAATATGGCGACTGGCTCCCAAGAAAAACTGACACGTTTTAGCGGACGTTTTTCAAACGATACAGTGAACATTAATCTAAAGCATAGCTTCTTGGCTCTTAACGGTATGTCACTTATCATAATGGGCTGCCTAATGATACTGTTGAAGTTATAGTTTTTCACATTTGAATGCCAAAACAATGGCATAATATTGCAGATATACTCTGTTTCAAAGTCATTTTTCTGGTACAAAAAGCTTTTTAGCTCACATCTATTTGTGTCACCTCCTTTAACGATATATGCTCTATATATTATCTCTATGTTGTTATATCTATTTCTCTCTGCTTTTATGTGAAAAAATTATGCAGATCTTCATTGTATATAGAATCTGAATGATTATTAAAGTGATGTGAAACACTTCGGTTGGGTGATCAAATAGAAATAGAGAATAATCTTGCTCAAAGTACCATAGTTATTTTTTACGAATATTAATCCAAATTGACAACACACATCGTCATTCTGTTATTTTAATTCAATGCAATGACTCTCGATGGAGAAATCATTTGTATGTTTTTATTGTCGATAGTTGCGTCCCGAATCGAGATGTAAATATTTACAGTTGATCGTAGTTCAGACGATATTTTCTATGAAGTGGTTTCGTCGATTTCTTTGAAATTTAGTAGAAAGTTAGCAGAATGGTACCTTTCCCAGGTTGGCGTAATGCCTGAGTATACTAACTGGTCACTTCACGCACCCAAACAAGTCCATAATATGTCTTTAATGGAAGACAAAAACAATTGATTTTAGTACGATTGAGGTTGAATATATATATATTTTTTTCTCCCTTTCATAGGTACATGTATCATGTACTAAAAACTACTCAAATTCTATATATGGGTTGATATCTCAAAAGTGCATTCTGGCTGGATAAAAAACTAATTTTGAAACATGAATACGGAAGGAAGTTCAATATACATGATTTGCAGGTACTGGAAACGTGCAGCAGTGCTAAAATGACATAGAAACATATGCTACTGTTAGTCTAAAAATAGAAATTTCCTACTAAATGGGCACTTGTAATTTCTGGTTCGAAAATCAAGCAATGAGAACAAGATACTCCCCCACCCCCAATCACCCTGTTGCCACGTCCCTGGTACTGGGGCAAGTTGGGTGCAATTGCCAGGTGGACAAATTATTGTACTTTGCAAGTACATTTCAAGAATGCCTGGACAAACATACATGTATATTATGATATCTCTGAATGATTAATCGTTAATCATTAATTTTTCACATTCAGAAAAGTTTTCAATATGCCCATTAGCGTGATCGATGAGAAATGCACTGCACTCTTAGTGTTACATGGTTGCGAGGTACATGTATATGGTACAAGTCTGCGAGTTACATGTATGCTAAAAGAAATTCTATATCAGATTTATGGAGGCACGTACTCAGCACTAGGATGATTTTTTCATTGCTTCACATGTGCTTGCTTTGACAGTGAGCTCGAACAAATATTTTGAATTTTGGAAAATTCCCAGGCCCTCCTTATAAGCTAATATAACATGTGAGATCTAAAACCCTAAATGTAAACCATGGATGAAATATGTCCACCTACATGTACTAGTACCTCCTCATAATCCTTTAAATTCTACAAATTTGTTGAATAATACTAGCGATATAACAAGATACACCAATGCATTCATATGTTTTTGCACATAAAACCATGATATATTTGAAACTTTCAATTTGAATCTATGAATGCATTGGTGTATCTTGTTATATCGCTAGTATTTTTCAACAAATAAAATAGGTCTATCAGAATAGTTCACTATCTAAGGCGTTGTGTAATTACGGTGTCACATTGCAAGTTATGTGACAAGCTCTGACATCAAATCATTTTCTTGACCACATATCTACTACAAACATATTTGTCATTGATCCCTAATAGAGTTTCGCATATGTAAGAGAATGCATGATTGGCACAGGGTTTTCGCAAAATTTCAAGAAGCTCCAGTCATAGAAGGGTTATAAATAATTAAGACAGTTGTAGACATTAAACGGACATGGCTCATTCGAACCCTAAAATTTATGTTTACGTAATTCGAGAAAATGGGTCTCAAAACATATATGCAAACCAGCATCCCTATCATTTTTGGTACACAATAATGTGTTTCCATTGGATCTTATTTGTCCATGCGAGAATAATAGCCTCTGTTGACATGGATGTAACAATAGAACAGTTTTCCAGTTTGTTACACAATGTCAACATGAATTTTAGTCATTTACATTGATTCTTGGAAAACATTGATTTTTCTCAAATATACTCTAATCACAATTTAGTAGTCAATAATTCTCAGTTGGCTGTCGATGAACTGCAGTTAGTTAAATTCCGTAGTTGTTTTTAAATATACTCAAGCCAATCAAACAGTACCCATATCATCAAGATACAACATTTCTTCAAAATATGCTTTAGTTATCAGAATGGATGTATTGCAATAAAATAATGCTAATCACTGTCAACTATGGTATCAAATTACTCAAAACTTGTTGTTTACCAACATTCTTTCAACAAAATATGGTAGTATCATCACTAAAGTATATCAAAATTTGATCGTATTACCACTTGACTTTAGAGTTATCCATTTTCTTCCGCAATTTGTCCGAGAACCTCAGTTTGACCACGTGTTTCTGGGCCACATATTATACATCTCGAGAAATAACAAACTTCAAAAATTGATATCTGATCACTCTGAGCTTTGATGGGTGGGTTCCTCGACTCAAATAAAAAAAAATTGCCCCCAAAACAAAAGAAATAGTAATATAGGAGTGTCTGATAATCGGATTGAGTACCTCCTACCCAGGTGGTGAAAAATAAAAGATATGAAAAATTGATATCTGATAACTCTGAGCTTTGATTGGTGGGGTCCTCGACTCATATCTAATATTTTGTTAACCCCCGAGCCGGAGAAACACTAATTTAGGACCGAAATGAAAATTGGGAAAATATGTTTCTACTTCTAATAAAAAGGAACGATATTGAAAACAGTCACTCAAATTTTTTTAATTTTATTTCTCCATCAGTTTAATTAAAACCACCTGCCTCTGAGTCACAAGATGAAATGTGGGAAAATGGCAAACATTGTAAGACCTCCAGGTCAGGGATAAATGCTGAAAAGACAAAATAGTCTTGTCGATAAAAGATTTGATCTAGATAATATTTGGACTACAATCATGTAAGTTGGTTTTTATTCCATTTTGAAGAGGAATAATAATCATATCCTCTATAACATAATCAAAATCTGATAAACCTGCTTGGAGCAAAATGCTCTATTCAAAATGGCATCCATGATGACAATTGGTATTGAAAAATGCCTATCACTTTCTGTGATAGGTGTCTTTAGGTGAATCAACTATTGCCAAGTTAGTAATAAAATGAAATATACACAAACAATGCTTTAATAGTCGTAAACGATATAATTATGTAGAATGTAATTAAAACAGTTCCAATGCTACGTGCATGTGCACACTGCACACTCTCCCCATCTTTCTATTGTTTACAGTTGATTTCAACATATAAACGCGCAGTGGACGGATCTACGTAAATTGTGAAAAACTATGTGGATATATACTTAGGCCAATGAAAAAAGATACATGTTTCCGCACGTCGACCGACCCTAAAAATAACCTCAGACCAGGGGGGTCTGGAAAAATATTGCACATATAGGGCCAAAAAAAAAAAATTCAGACCCCGAGAAAACCATCACCCCATTTGTGCAAAAAAATTCCTCAAAATTTTGGGGACCCACCCCCTTTCTAATGTTTTTTTTTCAAAATTTCGGAGTTTTTTTTTAGCCGTTCATCAATATGGTAACTGTGTTAACTGCCTTTCAATCCCATTCCACTATCCTTTTTTGGTGCAAACTCTTGCTGTGTACCATTAAGACTCAAGCAATAACATGCTTAATTGGTAAACACAGATCAGAAAAACAAACTGTATTTCCAGGTGTTTCCTGTATCTAACAACAATGATAAAGCATGTAGGTACATTATAAAACCCTGCTTGACAAAACAAGTGTCCACCTAACCGCGGTGCAGTTAGCGTTGCCACCGTGGCTGAAATGCAACTACACCGCGGCTCCACCGGCTAACTACAGTTGGGCCGCGGTGTACTTGCCGTTCGGCCATGGTGTAATTGCCGCGCCGCGGTGTACGTTCATTAAACTGAAAAAAGACGATGCAAACCAGAAATCTAACCACGGTGTACATGCCGTTCGGCTGCGGTGTAGTTGCCTTTCGGCCGCAGTGTACTTGCTGTTGGGCCACGGTGTACTTGCCGTTCGGCCGCGGTGCTCAACTGCAGTTACAAACTCTGACACCGCGGCCGAACGGCAAATACACTGCGGTGCCAAATGGACACTTGTTTTGTCCAGTGGGGTATGTCACAAATAGTCCTAGACCCCATTATACAGTAATGCCCTAAGTAATCAACCTCTTAACCAAAGCAGAATTATGGGTAACGTTCAGGATTTAGTCGGAATATGGCTTGTTGCCTTTCATCGGAAAGCTCTCGCCGTAAGCTTTCCGATGAATGGCAACAAGCCATATTTCCGACTAAATCCTGAAAAGTTACCCATAATTCTGCTGGTTATTTAAAGAGGTCGATTACCCTTAATATATCGAGTGTGTTGTGTGTGACAGAACACTGGCCAGTGTAAATAGTGGTAAACAAGTCAGGGGTTCCATAATTATTTGTACATGACCAAAAAACTCTTCAGTCTTATTCACCGAGGTGGGGTGGTGGAGGGGAATTTTTTTTTTTTTCAGTCTTATTCACCAAAGGTGGGGTGGTGGAGGGGAATTGTTTTTGGTTAGGTATACACAGAGATATACATGTATGGTTATTATATCCCCCGATATTAGTTGGCAGGTACCGGTATATTGTTGACCGTCCGACCATACAAACATTTTGCATTGTAACTCGGGAGTCGGTTGTCATATTTTGATGCTGTATGGCACGGTGACAGACCAGAAATGGGGAATGAATATGCATAATATCACGGGTTGTGACCATCGATGCCTACCAGAGTTATGGGCCCTGTTCGGCTTTATGAAATTCAGTCCGTTCAAAGTTTTTGCAATATAAGTGTCTGTTGTCGAATTTCCGATTTGGTTTGGTATGGTGATAGACCAGAATGATAGGGAAGGACATATGCACATATTACTGCATATCACAGGTTTTGCCTGTCAATGCATACCAGAGTTTCCGGTCTTGTTCCATCCGTAAACACATTATGCATTATTATAACTCAGGGGCTCCCGGTGGTACAGTCGGTAGAGTGCCAGGTGAATTACTCCGTCCAGTGCCGACGAAGCTGGTTCGAACCCCGTCATAGGTAGAGTGACTGGAATCATGTATCTGGGCAAGTTTGTCAGTTGCTTTCCGGGGGGTCGGTGGTTTATACACGCAGTGAGACGATTTGCAATTTGAAAGGAATATACATGTATACATGTATGTCAGCTGTGTATGTCACTAATAAATTGTTGGAAAATCTATGACCACAATTTCAACCTATTTTTGGTATAAAGTTTCCAACTAAATGTTGAGTGATGTTTGACTGCAGTTGGTGGGATTAAGACCCGTGCATAACCAGCCCACGTCCCACTCTGGGCCCCGTCTCAAGAGGGTGGTCTTACATTCATCACTGATGATGAGAAATTGTCAATATTAGATCTCATTGGAAAACAGGGTTTGATCTCGTCAGCGAGGGGATACAACCCCTTGTCCACGAGGGTTAGCTGCACCCATTGGGGAGATCTGCAATAGTCAGCCCGGTATTATAATCTGGAGATATCCTGGTGGAACCCATGTTGCAAAAGATATAACAAAATTTAAAGACAACAGAGCAGAAATCAGGGGGCCAATATAACCACAAAACTACATGAAAGTCACCCATATCAACCCAAATTGGATGCAGTATATATATATGATTATATATGATTTCATTATCTCTATATCATATATATTCGGTCTCTAAAAACCATTAAATGCACTCAACATATGATTTCCTCATGCTCCTGTTACGCAAATTCTAGTATAAAAACTTGTTAATTTCAGACAAAGCTCGAACATAACATCTGACCAGACAAGACATAGAAACCGCTAATCCCATTACCATGCTAACAACATCAGTCGAACATGATAAACCTTCAAAACAATAACACCGGACACTAGATTACGACCAACCACAGTCACACACGCCATGGATAAATACACTGTCAAAAGCACAGTATTTTTTTTTGTACGGTTATATCTGGCATATATCCATGGTTATATATAAACAGACTACGAGCATCTGACCACAGGTCATTTGCGTAAAAAAAATAATATCTAATTCTTTCATTCCCTCAAGGTACTTATATCTTCAAAGGATGAAGCAGAAGTTTTTAGGCTGTCAGTAAGATTCTAAGAGATAAGGTGGCAACTAAAGGTTTAAAGGGATACTGTACACAAATGTTGTTGTTGGCTTCTATAGTCTCTGAGTTGGAGAATAAGGTAACAATTTTTCCATTATTTGAAAGTCTGTTGAGTACGAAGTAGTGTTACGGATGGCAAATTTACCCAAATGCAAAAATACAAATTGTCGTTGTCGAGTAATTATACCCCCACTTTCGAAGAAAATGGGGGGTATACTGGATTGACTGCGTCTGTCCGTCACGCTTTCTCCGTCTGTTTGTCTGTCCGTCCGTCTGACCTCATAACTCGAACAACTATGAACCGATTTCAATAATTTTTTGTATGCAATCTCCTTAGGACGGTGTCTCCGCATGTCTCCGCGGTTCGGTCCGACTTTTTTTTTTTTAAGTTACGCCTCTTTTTCAACTTATTTTGACTTAGAAAATTCTGTCCGACTTAATAGCTTTAACAAATATGAACCAATTTCAATAATTTTTGGTATACATGCTTCTCACAATACCCTCTCTACATGATGCGGCTAGGGATTGGCTCAGACTGTTTTTCGTAATATTACACCTTTTTTTCGACTTATTTTGACTTGGAAAATTCTGTCTGACTTAATAACTTTAACAAATATGAACCGATTTGAATAATTTTTTCTGTACAAGCTTCTTGTGACACCATATCGATATTATTAGTCCGAATTTTTCTTTAAAGTTAAAAATCTTTTTGGTTGAGTTTACGGATAATGCGGGTTGAATTTGCCACGGTGGGTGTATGCTAGCACTCGAGTGCACACCTCTTGTTTTTGAACAGTTTTCAACCAAATGTATCAAATAAAAGTTATATTATATGCATATTAGTCCCATATACTCATTTAAGTTATTGTATCGTCACTAGTCACTGAGTGGCTTGAGTTTTCTCCCCGTATCAGCATAATGTTTAAAACGATCGTGTGTGCCATTTACCAATCCAGTATCCCTCAATTAATTTGATTACGTCTTGTACACGGAAATTCGTAATTTAATTTACGCCATTTTATGGCTCCAGTCATAAATTGAATTTATAGCAAATTATTAACTTTGATTTTAAGATAGCCTATTAACCTGAGCATTTACAAAATACATCTTTGACTCAAATTACTTATGTTTCTATATATTATCGATATTAGATCGTTGTTATCACCGGAAATTTATTATCGGAAACATTTTTTTCTTAGACGTATCTCAACAACATTTGTCTAATATTAGTCCAGTGCCTTTATGGTTTTACCCAGAACTAATTGCAACAGAATTTTTTTTTTGCTGGAATAGGTACATAAACAACATACTAAAAATCAGCAAAAATCGGAAAAAAAGGAAAATTGGTGATTTTCGTGAAATAAATTTGGGAAATTTGGTCAAATCATCCATTTATGGATTTTCTTTAGCGTATTTAAAAAATTCAAATACACAAGTCCTACAAATATCATGCCGATTTTGTTACCCTCACTTTTCTGAAAACAGAACTGAGAACCATTGCCAGATTTTTGGAGTATTTTTCGAGTTGTGTGACTTCAAAAACGCGAATTTACCTTATTTCGGAGCCTAAATTTTGCAGAATGAGCCAAATGTCATATTTTATGGTTAATTATCTAAAAAACGAGCACAAAATACAGGGCTTTTCCTCACTAGATAAAGCACAAAAAATTATTATTATGTGCATCTATGGTTAAGAAGAATAAAATATTCTCGAACAAAATGTGTTTCCATTGTATGGACTTAGCCAAATTTGCCACTGACATAGAACTCGTGTGATGAAATGCAATATTTGGGGTCATGTAACTGAATAAATTACAATCTATATGCTCTGCCTTTCTCGTAACCTTTTAAGAATACAAGATAGAACAAATTGTGATGGAATTTCTAAATACATTTGTGAAGAAAATTAAATTATGGCTCCATGAACTCTTAGTCTAGCCTCTTTTCCGAAAATGCTATTTTGGGGCGTTTTTGTAAATATTTTAAAGGTTTTTGTGCATATTCAGAAAAATTAACAAAAGTTATTGTGTAAAAGTATTTTATCTTCTTATATTTGTTATTTGTTGAGAAAATAACATATCAATGGTTATACCAATGAATGTCACTGGATTTCTCTCATCACTTCGGATAATTTACTACAAATTTGAATGGCAGAAACATGGGGTAGGGGAAAGCATATCAACAAAAACATCAAAATCAAGCATCTTGAATCATACAACATTATATTATCAGCTTCTGCATGTATTGTTCTTTCATACGTAACTTAAAACTTTTTTTGTTTATATACATTGACAGCCGCTATAATCCTTTTTGTCGTAATTTGGCAGTGAAATGTCAAATTGTCATTTTGGAATTATTTTTAATCAACATAGCAATAACATTCTAAATAAACGTCCAGTAACGTATTAAGCTGTTTAATAACGCAACAGGAACTAAAGTGTTGTGGGAGGAAAGTTCGAATAATTTTACGCACTAAAACACCATTTGTTTTTTCTCTTTATGCCCAAATACCTTTTTGAATGAACAAAAATTTCTCAACATCGCATTTTTGGAAACAAGTTAAGACCAAGGATTCAAAGGGCCATAAGTTGATTTTCTTAAACAATGGTTTGTTAATATCTTTGCAATTTGTTCAATCTAGTATACTTATTACTTAAAAGGTAATAAGAAAAGCAGGGCATATGGATATCAATTTATTGATTTACATGACCTCAAATATTGCGTTTCATCACACGAGTTCTGTGTCAGTCGCAAATTTGGCTAAGTCCATGCAACGGAACACACATTTTGTTTGAGAATATTTTATTCTTCTTAACCATAGGTGCACATATTAATCATCTTTTGTGTTTTATCTTGTGAGGAAATTACAAAAACAGGGAAAAATCTCTGTCTTTTGCGTTAGTTTTTTAAATAATTAACCATAAAATATGATATTTGGCTCATTCTTCAAATTTTAGGCTCAGAAATAAGGTAAATTCGCGTTTTTGGAGGCACACAACTTGAAAAATACTCAATAAACCTTGAAATGGTTTTCAGTTCTGGATTCATGATAGTGAGGACAACAAAATATGTATGATATTTGTAGGATTTGTCAATTTGATTTTGTTATATGAAAATCCATAAATTGATGATTTGATAAAATTTCCCCAAAATTATTTCACGGAAATAAACAATTTCCCTTTTTCCGATTTTTGCCGATTTTGAGTATGTTGTTTATGTACTTGTTCGAGAAAAAAAAAATTCTGTTAATATTAGGCAAATACATGTACCGGTAGTCCGGTACATGTATATAATACCTTGATCATGTTCAGACCAACTATCCATTAGAAACCAGATCTATATAATATTAATATCTGTACCCATATTAATGAAGCGAATGATGGGTATACTGGAATGTGGATTTATTATGCCCCGACACATGAAGGACGTTCAGGGCATATAATAATACATGCAGTCAAGGGCTGCCATTCATCTACCAGTCTGTCTGTATGAACATATCACCTTGTAAATCAGGCGCTAACAATAAGAGTTTTTGTCCTTCTGCATGGTGATAGCACATATTGGGGATATTAAGGGATTCCCGTACACAACTGGAGTTGTGCATTCATTTTTCTCAGTTGCGGCCCTTGTTTGACCTTGTTGAAATATATTGAATTTACACCCCAATCATGACTAAATCAATATCCAGTAAACTGATGTCAAAAGTAGCTTTTGATTCTAAAAATACGAGGTTTATCGTTTTTCAGTGGTGTTAACTATTTTTTCCAACTCCAGTCACATCCATATGCGATTACAGGGCGTGGTAAACAAACCCACATAGTTGAGGTGGGTGCAAAATGGTACATGCTTACCTCTAAACAGTCAGCAATCAAATTATATGACTTGAAATTGTGTCAAGGTGGCAAACTCATGCCCCCATCCAATTGGGAATGAGTATTTTGAATTTATAGTGGGAAATAGTAAAAAAGTGAATAGTATATTAAATTCATAGAGTAGTAATTATATGGTGTCGAATGGAAGGGGACATTTTGATGAGAGTGAAATATTTTGACATTTGTTATTTCCAGGAGAACGGACACAGGTGCTTTATTCATACTACCAATTCACTCTCCCTAACTTGAAGCGTATGCATTAGAAGTTGGTCAGACCATTGGTAAAAGATTATGGAGATTCATTTTTGAGTTTTAATCCAGTAAGTATTAATTATCATGCTTTACAATTGGGACAGGCACACTATCACTAGCTTTAACTCTTTTTATTCTAAATCCTCATTGACGAGTAGTTCCATTAGAAAATATACAGGTAATAAGTTCAACAAACAACCTTTGGTTTATTGGAACTTATAAGTTATTATGTGAACATGTCCTGCAATTAAATAACTCTTTTGTACCGGTATTATCTGTTATTATATGCTTATTTTTTCATGAACACACCTCCAGATTAATAACAGGAAATTCCAATGTATACTTTCATAACTTAGGGAAAATAGATAAGTACCGGTATCGAAAGAGTTGAAGATATGGGCGGCCTTGGAGGTGGGTTTGCTGTTTAAATATTCACCTCGGTCAAAAACCACCATAAACAGAAATGATAGTAAAATATAGACAGACTTTGTTCTTATCCCAATCAGAAATATGGCAAAAACAGTATGCTATTGTAAATGTTTTCCCCTTGTTATGTAAACAGAAGCAAAAAAAGTTACGTTTTCTGACTTTTGTTTAGATCCGGATATGGTAAACATAAAGAGCGTTATTTGTTACTCTTTTCCCGATATGGAAATAATAAAGAGCGTTTATATAATTTTTGTGTGATTAACCAATAAATTACGTTGTGTTGTGTAAACAGAAGCACAACTGCTGTAACACAAGCAGGTTCTTGTTTTTGTATACCATCGTACGTCTTGACGACAATGTTATATTTACGCTCTGATTATGTTTGGCATATGAGCGGAACTGTATGTATTTTGGTGTTCCTTCCGTTGGTGGCGATTTGAACAAATAGAAATATTCCTGCAACGAACGCCGCTCTTGCCTTTAATGTTCTCCAGATAATACTGAGTATCAGATGACTTTCATGTCAAATCCCATTATCATCAGCAAATTCTTGCACAGACAAGGTCTACTATCAATGGAGCGAATTTATGCAACAAACATGATAGATCTGTTGAATCTTCCCATCTAGTGTAAAGGGGGGGGTCTATCATTTGATGATATTGAGTTGGGAAAATCCTGTGCCAATGCATTCTCTTATATAAGAGTCTCCCCCGCCAATACAAGATAATACATTGGCCTAACAATATTTACCATGACCTTGTAAGCCAGTGCATTCTCTTATATATCAATTAATAATATGTGAGGCTCCATATGCCAGTGATCTTTACTGATTAGACCGTGTTGTGGCTGAGGTAGCTGTCACCCGGAAATGGAGAAATTCCTATTTTGATTTTCTATTTCTGTGTACTATTCTACATAAGAATTTCTGAGGTGTATGGGGCAAAGCCCAGAATTTTTTTTTTAAATGGTCAAACTCGTGTAAAAATTCCTTGAAAATGGCTATATTCTATAAAATCAATCAATGATAGTTAAAATTGTGATAAATGAAACGAAACATCCACTTAACTGACCCCAATTAGTCTACTTATTATGAGCAAAAAGAAATATCACAAAAGGATAGACGTATTTTGAAAAAAAGTCGATAATTTTTTGGCATATATATTTGACGAAATTTCAATGGTCATAACTTAAAAATCGTTCCTTAAATCACAACCAAATGAGCTTTAAAAACAGCTCACATCATTTGTGCTACTATCTAATGAGAAATAATTACATGTACCATTTATTGTATATGTTTCGTTATATTCATGATATTGTTACCCCTACCGTCATTTTGTAATCTAGAATGGTCATGTCTCCCAATGTTTGCACTACGAACTCCCACGCCACGGGGATCTCTATTCAAGAAATATCAATCATCAGCATATTGCTTATAAACCCCCTTGTTTATGTAATACAATTCCTTGTCAGAAAAAGCAGCATGTATCGGGGGGGTGAATTTTTTTTTTCGACAAGTATGCCAGGGTGGGTGGGTGGTCAAAGCCACCAACAAGCAATTTTTTCCGCAACTAAAAAAAAAAAATCCTGCTTGTTTTTTAGTGTTTTGGCAATGAGTTGGGCTCCAAAACCACTTTGAATGAGAGAAATAATGTAATTCTAACTGTAAACTGACTGCAGGCAGTTATCGTGTTGTATTTTGTTGCAAATTTTGAAATCCAAGATGGCCGCTGGCAGCCATGTTTTTTTGGCCGAATAACCTAAAAATGACTCATTCCTATTTACATGTCCATGTTAACATCCATGATAAATAGTATGCACAGAAATTCAAATACAGCTGTTTACAGTGAATTTCCCGCCGCAAATCTCTGTTTTAGTGTTAAAAGGAGGGGGGTGGGTGTCAAAAAATGGTCGGAAAAAACTGCCGAAAATGGAAACAAATTTGGCGGTGGGGGTGGGTGGGTAAAAAAAATGATCGAAAGGGAAAAAATGCCATACGTGCCTGAAATTTATACATGTATTGGATCAATGTACTTTCTCCTTGCATATTATAAAACTGTTTAAGTCGGTTATAACTTATTGGACTCGCTACCGTAGGCTACCGGACATTCATAAACTAAATGGTCCCGGGTTATGCCCTTGACCATCTTGGCATCTAGTTTACGAATGTCCAGTAGCTCTTCCATTAACCCTGACATAGAGCCACATCGGTTTTTGTGTAAAGGTACTCCAATCAATAATGCAGGCATGCCAAAAATATCTTCAGAAATTCCACCAGATATTTACAAAAATAATGCTCTGCTAGTATTTAATGTTATATGTACATGTAGCTACAATGGCACTGATTATTGTTACGTCCAATGCTGTTTTAGATTTAATTAGATCTTTGAGCATTTTCCGAAATATAATTAATGTACAAAAACATGACAAATTCTGAATATTACGGTTTGGTTATAACCAATTTTGGGCACCCAATCCTGTTGTAATGGGTCGGCAAAGGCCTAGAACAATGTGTGATATATGAATCTGCTTAACAGAAGGTATACGCTTCAATCCATCACTGGAAATTTCCACATTCATCATTCCATGATGTTCTGTGAGAATTATATCTCATGTCCAAGCTGAGCTACATTAACACTTTTATTAATGTACATGTACATCATCTCGTTTGGCCCTTATTTGCAGGTAGGAACATGTTTGGAACTACATTGGAACTACAGAGAAGAATATTATCCCGATCTCTGAGCTTCGGGTAGTGTAATTCGATGTTCATACTAAGAATTAAAGGCTCAACATCATACCCACAGGTTGCATCAATGTACATGTGTATGTATAGCAGGAAATTATCTAACATGGTGACTAGGATGAAAGTCATACAATGTTCCGCTTCCAGTAAGAAACCACATCTTTGGTTGATAAGAAAGTCGCGCAACATATCCCATGTTTACATCTGGAGCCATCAACATAACGGAAACATGTTTGGAACTACATTGGAAGTACAGAGAAGAAGTTCAACACAACAAGCACCTAAATGATTCTGAGCTTGAGTCAGTGTAGTTTGGTGTTCGTACTAAGGATTAAAGGTTCAGCATCGTACGCACAGTTTGCACTTATGTACATGTGTATGTACTGCAGGAAATTCTCTTAACATGGTGACCAGGTTAAAAATCATTCAATGTTCCGCTCCCAGTAAGAAACCGTGTCTTTTATCAAAGAGTTGCGCAACATATTCTATGTTTACATCTGGAGCATCAACATAACGGAAACCAAGACTCGATGGCCTTTTCATGACGTCATTTATGTTGGAGAGAGGTATAGGAGATTTTGACATTTTCTGCTGATCATTCTTCGGAATAAGTGCCAAATTAATGTGAATGACCAGGACTGTTGGTAGAACATATACGCTATTGTGGTGGATTGGCGGTAACATGGCATGACATTGACCGCTTCTAGTGTATGTTCAACCTCATTGCTTTGCGAATTGGTTGAACATAAACCCGAAGTCGTCAATGTCACACCATGTTACCATCAATCCACCACAACTAAACTAAAAACGTTTTACTGAACCAAGCAGTTCGCTATAAAATTATGAAACGTTCTTAGACATGCATACATTTATACATGCATACATTTAGAAACCTGAATAATACGTTGAAAATGTTTGGATCTTGAATCTACAGTTAAAGGTGACATATGCAACTGGTTTCATTATTTGCCAAAATAATGAATTTAATTGGTTGCCCATTTGGTCAGCCAACATATCCTGCAATCGTGCTATTTTATAAATGCGCTTATCTGCTGATGTGCAGCGTAACATGTCAATGTTTTGAGATAGGTTTTGCATTTTGACCGAAAACTTCATTACCTATCTCCCCAAATTTTTGTGACATCACTGATTGAGGTTAAAGCAATCGCTGTTTATTTCTCCCAACACATATCATATTTCAGCAAGATGATAAGTCAAGTGATACATGTATTTATTCTTATACAAAGTGTATCTTATAATTGGATACAGAGCCAATGATAGGATTTGACCAGTAAAAGAAAAGTTCACCGCCTGTCTCAAAATTATTTTAAAAATCTGATAGACAATTTTGGGGCTATCCCCTATGTGATATAGGCCTATTGTGCGACGTGAATATGCCGCTTGTGAAATAGTATTCCTTGAACTCATAAAATATAGGATGGATTCTCATCTAACTGAAAAGTGTGGTTGTTACACAAACACAACCTTCGGGTTTCCACTTTTTGAGATCATGGAACATTAATATGTGGGGCCCAGATCACTCTAAAAACTGCTGCATGTCACCTTGAAGATTTTTTTCTATTATTTTGTGTATTAATTTCACTATATCATTGAGATGTGTGAAGCGTGTGTATTATATAATTATATAAATTGAACAAGCTACCGGTATGCATTAAAGAGTCTAAGGAAAATATCTTGGAATTCCATTACCACCAAGAATCTTTACATCAGCATCAAACAAGCACAACATTTAACATAAATTGGAGGCGACTAATTAACGTCCTTCTTGTTAGTGCCTACTGGTGGTAGGGTGCGCGGAGAATGAGGATCCGTGCTATCTCTCTCTTTGTTTGCGAGCTGAGGTGCTGTGCTGAGGTTTAGTGTTCCAGATTTGTGCGTGTGCATTTAGTTCTCCTTTGTAAGTTGTCAACATGGATTACTATAGTGAGGGACACGTTGGGTGTGGGGAAGTTGATGTCAACGGGTGTGACACTGGTGAGAGAAATGCTCGTGGCCATATTTAATGTGATTGAGTAATGAGGTAATAAATTCAAAAAGGCGAGGATGATCCTCCAGGGAGGTAATCTCAATCACTTGAATATCCTAAAAATGGTCAGGATGATCCTCCAGGGAGGTAATCTCAATCACTTGAATATCCTAAAAATTAGGATATTCAAGTGATTGAGATTACCTCCCTGGAGGATCATCCTCGCCTTTTTGAATTTATTACAACATTTAACAGTAAAGTGATGAAGCCAATCAGTCAATTGACGATTTTCATCGAATCCAGAGTTTTTCGACACATAGCTAAAATAGCATAATAAGTTTCCTGTCATTATGTCATATCTAGTCACATTGCTATTTTCACAGTGTTCACAAATTTGGTGATTACAACAACTAATTTAACACTAATGTGTGTATACTTGAAGAGTCCATAATTGATCAATAATACCCATCAAGGAGAATAGAATTAAGCATTTCCAAGAATTGCAACAGTAAGCACCCGTTTTTCTTATCGCCAAAATGAAAGTGACAGGAGATAGCATTCTGTCCATCGTAACACTGCGAGTTGATGTTATAAAGCAGGAATTGTATGCAGAAGCTATTTATAGCGATGGCTATTTGACTGATAGTTATATTCATTAAGACTCTGTTATGTGTAACTTATTCTAGAGTCTAATTTTAAATAGAACTGATTATACACATGTGTATGGAGGTGATGTACACATGGAAAACTTGTTCGTTCGTATGTATTGACAAGACACAACAGGTGTATCCTCATGTCATGGCTGATTGGTCATCTGTAGCAGTTGATAACACATGCATGCCGTGAACATGTGATTAGAATCCAGGGACATTTTCATTAACTATATATGCTCTTTGTAACTTTAACAGAAATACACATTCTGAATGCAAAAAATTATGGGCGCAGTGCGTGTTCAGCTGAAGTTAAGTTGAGACCAGAATAATATTATCCATCATGACCTGGGGCGTGGGGATGGAAAGATCTCACCCGAGGGACAAGATATTTCGACCGATTGTTCGGACCCAATAGCTGGCCCCGAAGATAAGATTTGTCTATGCCCACATCCCAGGTCATAATGGATTATTTTTCTCCCAAACCCAAGAGCCTCATACTCATTGTTTTGTTTTATACCAAATATTGGCACATTTCAGTAGTTTCATAACGGTACATCTGGGGAGAAATCTGATGCCACATTTGTGATTTTATTTGTTGATTTTGGTATATACTGGGAAAGCAAAGCACGATACCCACACAAGCTAGCCTATATCATCAATGCTCCTGGCATGAATTACAACACATTTTGTTAGACTGCCAGTCATTGCTACATATTCCGAATGACGTGTGGTACCATGTCATTGACCAATATGGTATTGAATGTTTTCTCTACCTGTCAGATGATCACTGACAATCTGACTCGCTTGCTGGTTAGGTCGGCCGCATTTATGTGGAAACAGTTTCATTTTGATAATGGTGATGATGTTCAATTGCCCTTACAAGTACTTGTTTGCGATTCTGTACTTGGTGGAATTGATCCCAAGAGAATGACGACACAAGGGGGGGGAAGTTGTTGTCACTCTCGGGCATCGCATCGATGAGTTGATTGAGTGGTTAAATATAGAATATCCATAAATACTGTTGACGAGATACATCGTTTATTTTCGCGAGTATGATTCAGTAAATAAATTCCAAATGGGAACCGAGCTTTAGCGAAGTTCCCCCATTTGCTGAATTATACATTCGAGCGAAAATAAGCCTTGTATCTCGTCAAACTATATGGGTATTATTTTTATCCATTTTAAATATAATGAAATAATGTGCAATTGTTGGCTAAAAAAGCAGTACACAAGAGCGTTCTCAATTATGATTGTCTATACTCTTTGCTTTTGTGGATTTACATGATACCCATACAAAAAATGGTGATGCCAAGTATTTTTCCTTGTAAGCCGAACATTATCTAAGGCAATTTTGGCAAATTTGATGATTATTATATTCTTTCACTGCATATAACGATACCTCAAGTGGACTACACAAAATTATAAAATTATCTTTTGGCTAATGGCTATGCGAGGTGCGAGGGCTGTTGTGACTCTATTCGACTGAAATGGTATGAAAGAGGCTACAATACTATTTCGGATGCCACGCACCTGGTGTCTCGATGCTCGTAATGAATGATACGGGAGAGTGGCTCCGCCCAGTTGTGACGAGGGATACTAATCCATGCCCGTAATGTTCTCTGGGTTGAAGACTGATATCATGTCTGAAGGGTGCTTCCGTATTTGTTATTATTGGTTAAAGCTATAAAACAATATTTTGAACATGAACATGTTATGTTCTTTGGAATTATTTATCGACTCTTGTGTAGTCCACAACTGCATATAAACAATACAACCATTAGTTCATACACTCCCATTAGTATTGCAAAACCCACAAAGTGAATTTTTTTAAATATACATGTATATAAATATGTTTGAACAAATAAAAATTTCTAAAATAGATAAAAACGTCCCAATACGTGATTTTTTTTTAATAAAGTAGAGACCCAGTGAAAGACCAGTAATTTTTTATGCGGACCTTTCACATGAATATATAAATTGAGTTTGAAGATTTATTTTACCTGAATTATAGCCCTTAGTATATCAGTTTTGTAATGTTATATATGACCTTTGGCATGATAACATGAACAAACTTCAACAAATTCCATTCATATTGGTTATATGGATCTTTCACAACAATATCTCATTTGAGTTCAAAAGTAGGGATTGTCAGATATCTTTTCTACCAGAGTTATGGCACTTAGTTCTTCCATTTTTTTTATATATACATAAATTTATTGATTCTTGGTAAAACAGATTCACTCTAATATGAGCAACCAAAAAAAACTTGACCTAGGGCAATTTTTTATGCACAACCTTAGCTGGGTAGCATCAGTGCTCGTGTTAAGAATGCGTTATTTGCGACCCTTCAAGTCATTTAAATAATTAAGTATCTGGGATAAACAGCAGCTGAAATATAACTCCTGACAAAGTTACATCTATGTTTTAAGAATATAATAAAGCTCTTTATTGCTGATTAGTAGCCCATTTATAAATAATTTGATGCCCACAGCACCTATCCAAAATATTAACCATGCATTACTAGTTTTAAAGGAACGCTCTTTATTGCTCATTTTTGCTTTTTAAAGACGTCTGAGGTCAAATGACACTCCATTTCAGTTTATCGCTGTTTTTAAAAATTGACAAATCAGATTGCAACAACCATTTTGGTTATATAATCAATTTGGATGAAATAAGTTTTAGTGTCCTTTTAAGACATTTGAAGTCTGATGAGATTCCCTGGCATTGGGTCAAATTTTCAACTATTAGAATCCATCGATTTTCACAAAATTGACATTGTTTTGTGCAGGCTAATGTACTTATTCCTGGTAAGAAACCTTGTATTGCAATTTTCTAAAAGCACAAATGCTCTGAACTATATATATAAATATTTATGTTTTGTTTTGTTTTTAATAAATATTGAAATTATTTTCTGCATTGTCTTATTTTGTGGTCCACATGTCATTACTATCTTTAGAGGTAAAATAGCTACTTGGAGTGGTTAGATGGGACACCTTTGAATTACCAATTAAAATAGTTAGAATAACCATTCTAGGTAGAAAACTTTCCCACCAATAGTAGTTATCAGATTAACTACCCGTAGGTAGTTAAAATTCCAACCACCCACAGGTAGTAAAATTAACTACTGGGTAGTTCGTATTCATCCCCCTACCCAAAGTAGTTAAAAATTTGCCTCCCGTTGGGTAGTTAAAATAGCCTCCGGGGGTAGTTATTTCAACTACCGAATGTAGTTATTTTAACTACCAAAGGTATTTAATTTTTTACCTACCCATCAGGTAGTAAAATTAACCACCCAAGGTAGCGGGATGAATACGAACTACCTAAAGTAGTAAAATTTAACTACTTTTGGGGTTAATTTACCAACTTTGAATTTAGTGTGTAGCTTATGCTTCTGAGACAACCCTACAAGAAATTACAAATATCATCAATGAAATTCTTCGTACCCAACATATTCCAGATGAGCTGAAAACTGGGATGGTAACACCAATCTACAAACAGAAAGGCGATAAATGCAGCTCTGGTAACTACAGGGGAATCACCATATTATCTGTCTTGCTAAAGATTCTTGAACTCGTCCTGCGTATTGATCTGAGAGATGCTGCCTTACCATTGCAGTCGCCTATCCAGAGAGGATTCACAGCTGGTTCTTCACCGCTCAACAGTGCTTTACTGCTCGAAGAGGCTATCAGAGAAAGTCGTGATCTCCATCAACCACTGTATGTTGCATTCTTAGATGCAAAATCGGCGTTCGATGTAGTTAGCCACCAGATGCTCATGCGGAAAGTGGCACAGTTTAATATCAAGAATGAAGTATGGAAGCTGATCGACGACCTACATAACGGATGTACATCAGTTGTGAAATGGGGCGGAAAGATGTCTAATGATTTTACCATCGAACAAGGAGTGAGACAAGGTGGAATACTGAGCGCCGACCTGTACAAGATCTATATGGAAGACCTACTGGATGTATTCCTGAAGGCAGATGTCGGTCCGAAGATTGGAAACATCAGAGTCAACGCTACAGCATGCGCGGACGACATCGCAGTATTTAGCCCTAATCCGGCAGAGCTACAAATTCTTATTAACTATGCTCATCACTAAAGCAGGCTACACAGATACAAACTACAGCCGCAAAAGAGCGTCACCGTGGAAATCCATCCAAACTACTATGTTAACCGAAAGAAGACCACTTTAACATGGAAGATGCATGGTGATGATATGCCTGCTGTGAACAATACCCCACACCTTGGTATAATACGCTTGAACAGCATGGACCTATCAGCCAAGAAGTCAATAGAATCCAACATCAAGAAAGCACGAAGATCCACATACAGTCTGATGCCAGTGGGAATGAATGGCTTGGACCCTGTTAGCTGTATCCATCTTTACCGCACGTATATTATCCCAGTACTGACTTATGGCTGCGAAATCCTTTTACCATATGGAAGAAATCTGATTGATCTGGAGATGTTCCAAAAGAAGCTTCTCAAACGAATACTATCGCTTCCTGTGAACGTTACTGACCCAGTGATCTACATCCTAACTGGACTGCTGCCAGTCGAAGCACTTGATCAACATAAAAACACTATGCTTCTACTATAACATCTGTACTCAATCTGAAAAATCCATCGAGAGATGGCTAGCAGAACGTCAAATCACGGTAAAGGACAAAGAAAGTCACAGTTGGTTCATTAAATCCAAAATGCTCCTAATGAAATACGATCTACCATCTGCTGTGGACCTACTTAAACAACCTTACTCAAGACAACATTGGAAAGAAATGGTGAAGCAAGCGATCAATCGTCATTGGAGAAATCTCATCATCAACCAGGCTATAACATATAAAAATCTCAGCTTTATCAACATCAACTTTCAAGTCGGAAAAACTCACCCTATCCTGGAGACAGACATCAACACAGAAAGGGCAGCCGCTATGCTGGCATTAAGACTTAAACTTCTAACAAATACATACACGCTAGAAGGAGCTGACTATAAAAAGAATTCTGACGGGAGATGTAGAATGTGCTGTATTGAAACAGAGAACAGGACCCACTTCATGCTGCGGCGCGGAGCCTTGCAGGATACACGGGAGAGAGTGCTAAATCATTTCACAAAAGAATATAACCAACTGAACTTCAAGAACTTTAACGATCTGGAGGAAAAAGAAAAAATGCAGAGCATCCTAGATGTCACAAATATAATTTCAAACAACACATCAAACTCCAGATTAAACATAGCCGCAAACAGATACTGTTACCTACTACACTGCACAAGACTGAAGATTATGCTCGAGTTGGCGAAGAAACTGAAGGAGGGGAAGAAAGGGCGAATAAAAGCACTCAATCACACATTAGCAGTACCTTAACCTACCTGTACAAATTTTGTATTCAGACATCGACACTGTATATACATGTATGACATACCGGTACGCGACAATTATGGGGATGATGGTTACACTCCGAATGGAGGTTGCTCATAAGTGAGTGCAAAGAAGAAGAAGTGTAAGTGTAAGTGTAAGATGTCAAATATTATTGAAATATTGCTTATAATTTTCATTTACAGAAGTCAATCATTCGCATGCAGATAACTTCACCTTGTATTCGGCCAAATATGTTGACGTTAGATTAGAAGGCAGAATTCCCAGATTTGTTTATTATTGGTGAACCTGGATAATTTCGGAGGTGTGTCAATCGTCTTTTACACACTGTGAATACGTACTCATTCTCTCCTAAATTTGCAAAAATCCATATATATATAAATATATATACAGAGTGTGAAAACGTTGTTAGTTGCCAAATAATTGTCGACATTTTACTTAGAAAACTTGAATGCAAAAACTATGATAGGCCCCCTATTATTATACTTCCATGGTGTAACCAAGGAAGTATATTGTGTTTTTCTATTGAGGCAGTTTTCCGTTTAATTGGATATACTCAGAAACTAATTGCAGTAGGAACGCGAAATTTTCAGGGAATGTAGGCATTTAAGGGACACTTAAAATGGTAATATCGCGATTTCTACCAAACATTTAATGGCGGAGAAAAAAGAAAAAAACGATTATTTTTGTTATTATACTTCCATATTTTAATATGGAAGTATATTGTTATTCAATTTATTATTTTTTTCCAATATTATTATTATTATTATTCTTAGCAATTTTGTAACTCTTATATCTCTGGAAGTACAATATATAGAGATCTGGAATTTTGTACGTATATAGACCTATACTAATTCTAACTGAATAGACTATATAGAATATTGTCCGTGCTTGATTTTCAGAGTTATCTCCCATTTTGTGAACAAATGGGGATGCAATATCTCGAAAAGTATGAGCAGCAGAGACTCCAAATTAGGACCATATGTACAACTCAGTATGCCCTATTGGGTGAATGCATTACAATTTATGTCCGCGCTTTCGCCACAGAGTTGTCGCCCATGGTTCGCAAAACTCGATTTATTTCTTATCCTGTGTCTGGCTATGGCATGCAAGGTATCCAGATTTGATATCTTCTATGCAGTTAATCATTAGCAACTTGCTACGTAAAAAAGTTTTGAACAGGGACGGACTTATATTTTTGGGGTTTGGGTGGGGGCAACATTTTCGCAATTTTTTTTTTGCGATGATTTCAACTATTTTTACTGTCGTGTATCTATAGGACGTACTAATGATCGTCCTGAAAGAATTTTGTAAATCGGTTGAGAAATGTCCAAGTTACAGACCATCGAAAATTAAATAATTTGGCTAATGAAGGAGCATGGGAGAGGATGAAGCATAGCCGGGAAGGCGACGAAACCATGCTGGGTAATGATACCAGGTCAGGGTGGTGAGACCAGGCCGAGGGTGGTGAGACCAGGCTGAACGGTGGCGGATGTAAACGGCAGATTTAGCAACAAAAAAAAACAAACAAAAAAACAAAAAAAAACAAGTCCAGCGGTATAATATTTTTGTTGCATATTCCGAATGGGGAGAGGGGTGCGGACCGAATTTTATCGCTGGCAAGTTTTTTGTCCCAATCGTTACCGATCTACGGCATGTACAAGAAAATTGCATATTTTTGGCGCCAAATCCAAATGGGCTAATTGGTGAGCAAAGTTTATGCAGGAGCAGGTACTGCGGTATCGCGTAGGTAGGCCCCAAAGTTTGATAGCTCTGCTATAATAGCAAACTGTCAAACAGCGAGTGAGCTTCCGGTCGGTTCAGACTTTTTGTAAATTCCAACGAAAATCAAAGGGGGAAAAATTGTCTAAAAATCAAACATCGAGATAAAAAAAAATTGAATAGTGGATATGATAGATAGTTCCCAAACGCAACTTATCGATATCTGCTTAATTTGTGCTAAGGTACAAGGTTTACTCGTGGCGAGGCTTTATAATGTTAACAAGTATATTTAAGTGCTGTATCACTAAGCTATTTTTCTCGCCAAATCCGACCGGGTCAATGAAGGAGAGATGTAATGCAGGAGCCGGTACGTTGATATATTTTTGGTAACATCCCAAAGTTTGACCGCTCTACTTACAAAGCAACCCGACCAACGGAAAGCTCGTGTTCAGGTGGGTACATATTGGCAAATTCCAACAAAAACCAAAAATTCTTGAAAAAAATAAAATATGGAGATAAAATTTTGCTGACGAGTGGATGTGATAGGGGATATCAACGCCCAGCACTGGTGCGATTGCTTAAGTTTCAGAACAAAGGACCCACTCGTGGCGACGATATATAGCATAATGCGTACTACATGCATTGGAACACAGCCTGCATCGATATATGGCAAAAGTCGAAATTCAAGCAGGCTAATGAAGGAGTGAGTGAAATGCGTGAGCATGTGCCTCAGTATACCATATATACATCCTGGAAGTTTGACTGGTATAAAAGCAATCCGTCTAACGGGGACGCGCATCGGTTGGTCGAGGCTTTTGGCAACTTCAAGTAAATCTTGCAAAGAAATAAATGAAGGAATCGTGATAAAGCAAATTGGATGTGATCGGTACTATCCACGTGCAAATTCGATGATTTTTTTTTACTTTTCAAATGAATGCGCCATGAGTTATTCAGAATTAAGTGACCGATAGATATTACATGTATTCACTTATCATGTAGAAAAATACTCCCGGATGACTGTATACACATAGGAAAATTAATGTGAAGGGTTAACAATATGATTATCTATTTAAAGGGATACTGTACGCCAAACGTTGTTGTTGGTTTCTATAGTATCCGAGTCGGAGAATAAGGTAACAAAATTTTCCATTATTTGAAAGTGTGTTGAGTACGAAGTAGTGTTACGGTTTACCGGAATGCAAAAATACAAATTGTTATTGTCGAGTAATTTTTGTACATTTTTCAACCAAATGTCTCAAATAAAAGTTATATTATATATGCATACTAGTCAGTGAGTGGCTTGAGTTTTCTCCCCGTATCAGCATAATGTTTCAACCGACCGTGTGTGCAATGGATTTACTAATCCAGTATCCCTCAATTATAATTTAATTACGTCTGGTACACGGAAATTCGTATTTTAATTTGTTCCATTTTATGGCTCCAGCCATAAATTCAATTTATGTTAAATTATTAACTTTTAAATTATTAAATTTTAAGATAGCCTATTAACCTGAGCGTTTACAGAATACATCTTCGACTCAAATTACTTATGTATCTATAAAGTATCGATAATAGATCGTTGTTATCATCGGAAATTTAGTGGAAATGGCGTACAGTACCCCTTTAAATAACAAGTTTGAAATAGTTTTGAGGGTACAAAATAATAAATATGAATTGAAGACCCATGTCCAGTAAGACTTCTATCAGCTAATGTTTAATTTTTTCGAATATTTTATTTTGAAATGAGATGTTTAATAGGGACAAGTTATTGATTTATTTTTAGAACAGACCTGGTCACTGGTAACAGTAACCACTATTGTTCGTTAGCTAAACAACCGCACAATATTAGACCAGAAGATATTCGAAATGAAATCAATATTAATCAATAGAATCATTTCCGGACAGAATTCTTGACTCATATTTAATATTTTATACCCTTGTAACTATATAATACACTAGCCGATGAACCCGACGTTGTCCGGGCTATTCACATACCAAATTTCAAGTCGATAGCTCCACCCGTTTCCGAGATCTCGTCTGCGCATGCGCGAAGCTGACGTCGCACGGGCTCGGCGACCCGGGGCAAGATACATTCACGTAGCAAATTTCAAGTCGATAGCTCCACCCGTTTCCGAGATCTCGTCTGCGCATGCGCTGCATGGGCGCCGCACGGGCTCGTCAATACGACAAAGACGACCGCCTGGTCAAACTACACACACGTACCAAGTTTCGAGTCGATAGCTCCACCCGTTTCCGAGATCTCGTCTGCGCATGCGCTGCACGGGCGTCGCACGGGCTAGCCAATACGACAACGACGACCGCCTGGTCAAACTACACACACGTACCAAGTTTCGTCCCGATCGGTGGAGAATCGTAGATTTGTATCAATGACAGACAAACAGACAGACAGACAAACAGAGGTCTTCAAAATATATATGAGATTAAGTATAGGGTTATAGATATGTGTAGATCAGGGTTAGGCTTAATGTTAACGTTATGGTCAGGATATGGTTTATAAATTGGGTTAGAATTGTGGATATTGTTAATGTTAAAATTGTCACGGTGTCAGTTATGCAAAGGATTTGGTTGTGGGTACGCTTGTATGTATGACTAGGCTCATCGAAAGAGTTATGGTAATGGTCCAAGGTACGGCTATGGGTATGGTTTGCAGGAGGGCAATGTATTTGGTAAGGGTATTTTATTGGGTTAGAGTTAAGTGCCGTGGAAATGGTTATGATTATGGATTGGCTACCAATATTAGGGTTATGGAGTGGTTTATGTGTAAGGATTGGATATGGGGTGGGTAGATGATTAAATTATGGATGGTGATCGCGGATGGGGAATTATTATGGAAGTATCAAAATTCTGCAGGCCAGAATTTTAACCCTCTAGTTATTATTATTATTATACTTAACCATTTTGCAACTCCTTATTCTCTGAAAGTATGAGGAGTAGCAAACTAAAATTTGGTACGTATGTTGGGGTCAATGAGTTCTAACTAATCGTCGTATAATGAATATTGTCCGCGTTTCCCCTGCGGAGTTATCTCCCTTTATCTGAAAAAATGTCATTTTATTATCTCGGAAGTTATAAGGAGCAGAGCATCGAAAATTGGACCAAATGCACACCTCGATATGCCCTACTGCCCACGGGTATCAAAACTTGTGTCCGCGCTTTCCCTGAGGAGTTACCGACCATAAGTAGGCAAACCTCAAATTCTTTGTACTCAGCTGTTCATTCGTATCATTGTAGATAACTGAATTCGGTTTTCGCAGTGAGATGAGTGCGAAAACGAAAACTGGACAGGGTCGGTCTTATATTTTTACATTGGGGTGGGGGAAAAATTTTCGATTTTTTTTTTCTTAACGAAAATAGTCAATTAAGGTATGCACATTCTATAATTGAAGTTGATCATACAGCAAAACGAAAATTTGAAATCCGATTAGAAACACCAGAGTTATTGGTCCTGGAAATTCGCATTTTTGGGCTGATCTGCTAACTCCTCTGAAAGTGTCAGACATCGAAAGCCGTATCACACGCTGGAGTGACCGGAATAAAGATCGCAAGTGGCGCGCCAAAATCTGCCAGGTTTAGTTCAGTATTGTGGGTCTGGGGAGGGGGTGGTCCCAAGTCCCAATTTTTTTTGGTCTCAGAATCAGATGAAACTTGGAATATAGCATCTACCATACAAGCTGATTACGAAACTGAAAACAGATCGTTAATCCGTTGGAAATTGTCCGAGATTTGGTCCGTCAAATTTTAAAATTGGGCACATATGTTTGTCAATTTCGAAAATGTTATTCGTCTCTGAATCAGATGAAATATATAGTATACCATCTCTGAGAGCAGCAGATCACAAAACTGAAAACAGTTTTAAAATCCATTGGAAAATAACGAAATTACGGGCCCTCAAAGTTCGCATTTTGAGCCGGGATTGACGATGTGCTAATCCCGTCACCCAGTTTCGAGGCAGGGGTGGGGTCACTCCCGTACACTACACATGAAATACACAAGCCAGGATAACATATAGTGACACAACTTAACATTTTGTGTTCCTAAACTGCGATTCTTTCATATCAATATTTTCTCTATTATTATACTTCCATGGTGTAACCAAGGAAGTATATTGTTTTTCTATTGAGGCAGTTTTCCGTTTAATTGGAAATACCCAGAAACTAATTGCAGTAGGAACGCGAAATTTTCAGGCAATGTAGGCATTTAAGGGACACTCAAAATGGTAATATCGCGATTTCGACCAAACATTTAATGGCGGAGAAAAAAGAAAAAAACGATTATTTTTGTTATTATTATTATTATTATACTTAACCATTTTGCAACTCCTTATTCTCTGAAAGTATGAGGAGTAGCAAACTATAATTTGGTACGTATGTTGGGGTCAATGAGTTCTAACTAATCGTCGTATATTGTCCACGTTTCCCCTGCGGAGTTATCTCCCTTTATCTGAAAAAATGTCATTTTATTATCTCGGAAGTTATAAGGAGCAGAGCATCGAAAATTGGACCAAATGCACACCTCGATATGCCCTACTGCCCACGGGTATCAAAACTTGTATCCGCGCTTTCCCTGAGGAGTTACCGACCATAAGTAGAGACACTCTATACACCAGAATGAATAAATCGGGTTTGGTTTTTTTTTTTTTTTTTTTTTTTTTATAAGTACAGAGCTCTAATTTTTTTATTGCATATTCCGAATTGGACGATTAATTCTGACTCGAATATACCGCCTATACACGTTTTTACCGAGGACTTTCTGCGTTACGGGGTACGGAAATATTGCAACTATTCTTCCCACCAAATCCAAACCTGGTGATTAAGGAGCAAGATATTGTCGTAGCAGGTACGTTGACATACTTTATGTACGTTCCAGAAGTTTGACGGCTATACCATAAATGTAACATACACAACGGAGAATGCGTGTCAGGGTGGGTTGAGACTTTAGGAAAATTCCACGAAAATTGCAAAGGGGGGAAAATTCAAACATCGAGATAATTTTGTTTGATGAGTACATCTGATGGTTAGTGTTCACGCGCATCTAGAGGGCGATTTTCTAATTTTTAGATGGAACGGTTTACTCGTGACAACACTATATATCATAAATATGTATACCTATGTAGTCTATCACTAACCGATTTTTAGCCCAAAATCAAAACGGGCTAATGTAGGAACGAGTTTCACGAAGGAGCATGTAAGCCGGTATACTGTAGGTACGCCTACAAAATTTGACCGCTCTACTATAAACGCAACCTGCTCAAGGGAGTGTTTGTGTCGGGTGGGTTCAGATTTGGCAAATTCCACCGAAGATCAAATGGGGAAAATTACTCCGAAAATAAGATATTGAGATAAAAACTTTTCGACAAGTGAATGTGATAAGTAGTATCTAAATGCAAGATTAGTACGCTTTTTAAAGATTTAGAGTGGACGGTTTAACCCTGGTAGCCTATAACGTTGTAACGGGTGATATATATTATTCAAATTCAAACCCTCTCTTCATGACGCAAATTCAAACGGACTTGTCAAGAAGCAAGGCAAATGCATAAACATTCTCACCGATATACTATATAGTTATGTCCGCTCTACTATAAAAGTAACCAGTTGTCACGATTTGACCTGTCAAAAACACTCCTCGGACAAAAGTTTCCCTAGGTATCAAATTTTGTCGAAATCCGTTCGTTCTACCCGATTTGACCTTGAACTGACCATTTCGAAGGTCAATGTTAGGTCGGGGCCACAATTTGACCCATCCAAAAGACTCCCCGGACAAAAGTACCCCTACCTAGGTATCAAATTTCGTTGAAATCAGTCTGTTTTTTCCCGATTTGGCCTTGGATTGACCTTTTTGAAGGCAAAGGTCAGGTCGGGGTCACGATTTGACCCGTCCAAAACACTCCCTGAATAAAAGTATCCATATTTATCAAATTCTGTCAAAATCCGTCCAGCAGTTTTCCCGGTCATAGCTAACAGACAAACAAACAGACAGACAGAAGTCCCAAAATATATTTTAAATTTAGAAATGACAATGCAAGTGCACCATCGGATCATAAGGCACCAATATGCATTCGCATAAAGAGGAACACACATATAAGCATAAGACTCGCATGGGATGGGATGGGATGGGATACCATGGAAGTATATCTGATTCCATGGAATCTGACCTCTAGTTTTGTTTTGTTTTTTCTCTTTTTGTTGAATCTACTTTCGTTATCGACATGCCGGCCTTTGTTTTGGCTGTTCTCCCAGTCGTGCGTGCCAGCCGATCGTCGTTATTCGGGTGGTTCCGATTTCCTCCGAATATAATTCCATGAGACTCCGCGCGCTGATTCGCTCCGAAAATGTGTTAGTATCTGAGAAGATTTCTTACTCTGATCGCAGTTTTCAACAATTTAATACAGGGCGAGTACCGCACTAATAATATGCCACATTGGGGTTTTCTTTCTAGTTTTTTATGACCTTTCTTGTGGTATATCGGGCACAGTTCTGTCTGACATCAAATATATGCCCACCGGGAGTGAAGCTAATGACTTTAACGGAAACAAATTGGCAATTACAATGGTACACATGTTCTTCACAATGTTAAACAATTAACGGTTCATTAACTCAATTGAAGAAGTAATATGCCATTAAGATGTTCTCCTCGTAAATTCACAAAATGGCCGTTTAAATGAGAGATACATTATATATATAAATTACCGGCATTGTGAATTTGAACTGGATTCCGTTTACTTGAATTTACCGGGATTTTTCAGAATAGTAGTGTGCATTAACTAGTAGTAGCTATTTGCAAGAGAAGTGCATTGTTTTTGTTTTGATCGCAGCCAATATGGTCACATAAACGAGTGTCTCATACCGGTATTTACTTTACATAGAATACATATTGGTATTTGCGTGCGATGGATAGTATTATGAATAGCCAACGTTTAAACTTACATACAAATATGTCAGCACAATTCCCCACTTAAATTGTTACACAAGAACTACACATAGTCAGATAATAAGTAATATACTCACTGAATTGAAGATACTGTTTATATAGCTTCAATATCTCATGAAATTAAAAAAAAAAAGCCATTTGCGTGCGACAAGAAATATTCGCCGACATTGTGGAATTAAAAAAATATTTAGTTTACTTCATTTACATATAACTACGGAATACACGAGCCATAATATTTCGAATAGCTCGGACTGTTCTTACTTATTTCGGACAAATATATTTCACTCCAACAAATCGTCAAATAAATAGAGTGACCGTTTGCATGCGATGCGAACCATTTTTTGTATTGCTAACTGACGTATATCATAAGGAATTCAGTCATATATGGAGTCTGACAATGCATAAGAGAACGAACACCGGTGATCGACCATACGAGAGTGACGTGTATGAGAAAGAATTCAGGCATATATAAAGTCTGACAATGCATAAGAGGACGAACACCGGCGATCGACCATACGAGCGTGACGTGTATCATAAGGAATTCAGTCATATATGGAGTCAGACAATGCTTAAGAGAACGAACACCGGTGATCGTCCATACGAGAGTGATGTGTATCAGAAGGAATTCAGTTATATATGGAGTCTGGCATAGCGTAAGAGGAGGAACACCGACGATCGACCATACGAGCGTGACGTGTATCATAAGGAATTCAGTCATATATGATTCTGACAATGCATAAGAGAACGAACACCGATGATCTACCATACGAGTGTGACGTATATCAGAAGGAATTCAATTATATATTGAGTCTGGCAAAGCATAAGAGGAGGAACACCGGCGATCGACCATACGAGCGTGACCTGCATCATAAGGAATTCAGTCATATATGGAGTCTGGCAATTCATAAGAGGACGAACACCGACATTCGACCACACGAGCATGATGTGTGTCATAAAGAATTCAGTCATATATGGAGTCTGACAATGCATAAGAGGACGGACACCGGCGATCGTCCATACGAGTGTGGCGTGTATGAGAATGGATCCAGTCATATATGGAGTCTGGCAATGCATAAGGCGATTGTCTATATGAGAGTGACGTACATCACAAGGAATTCAGTCATATATGGAGTCTGACAAATTGACAATGCGTAAGATGACGAACACCGGCGATCGTCCATACGAGTGACGTGTATGGGAAGGAATTCAGTCATATATGGAGTCTGAAAATGCATAAGAGGACGAACACCGGCGATCGTCCATACGAGTGTGACGTGTATGAGAATGAATCCAGTCATATACGGAGTTTGGCAATGCATAACAGGAACTGAGAAAATAATTCTCAAAATAAGAAATACTATCTTACCTAGAGAATCATTTTTGGAAGTGCATATACTGAGTCTGCCAATGCATAAGGGACCTGCGATCGCACATAAGAGAGTGCCGTGTATCATAAGGAATTTAGTCATATATAGAGTCTGATAATGCATAAGAAGACGAACATCGGCGAGTGACGTATATCACAAGGAATTCAGTCATATATGGAGTCGGACAATGCATAAGAGGACGAACACCGGCGATCGTCCATACGAGTGTGCTATATATAAGTAATTTAGTTATTCATAAAACATAGCAACTACTGTGTCATGAAGTGGATTCTCATATGATCTGACAAAGATGTATGGTCGATTGTGGGTGTGCACGACAACAGCAAAGCCCTGTGTCTCAATCGGGAATTTAGCAACATAGTCTGCTCTATTCAGATTCCGGGAACTACTTACGCCTAATTTGTGGCCGGGAATAATGGGCTAACTGGGTATTTTTTTGGCAGAGATTTGCATATTGGGTGGTTAGCAACATTTTAGGGTCCGTTGAATTCTAGGATCTACATACGCCCAATTTGTGGCCGAATATGATGGTCTAGTCGGATAGTTATGATTTACCTCTTGTGTGGCTACGAACGAAGTCGCGCCAAAAGGGATTAGCAATGACATAGATCTCTCACAATCTGGAATTTAGCAATATTTTAGGGTCCGCTTGGAATCCAGGCTTCACTTACGCCCAATTTGTGGCCGGGTATAATGGGCTTTCATGACACAGATTTGCCTCTATGGTGGTTATACACAACATTTTATCATCCTAGCCGCCATTCCGTCGAATTTCTCGAATCGGAGACTGAATTTGAATAAGGAGCTGAATAAGAAACAAGGAACTGGGAACTAAAACGTTTTGAATGGGGAGCTGAATAAGGAACTGGGAACTGGGAATTGTTTTATCGTTGTAGTATATATTGTTAGTCCACCATATTTGACTGTTGGTGTCTGGTGTCTATAAATACCAAACCGGCTATGGTTGCCACTTTGGCCACCTACTGTAACAACCGCACGGGCTAGAGGGTTGCGGTTTTCGGTTATTATATGTTATTTTCGGGTGGGCCACCCTACCCCAGCGTTTATTTGGTCCAAATCGGTATTTAAATGCCCAAACGGCTATGGTTGCCACTTTGGCCATCTATTGTGGCAACCGCACGGGCTAGAGGGTTGCGATTTTCGGTTATTATATGTTATTTTCGAGTGCGCCACCCTATCGCACCGTTTATTTGATCCAAATCGGTTCATAAATGCCCAAACGGCTATGGTTGCCACTTTGGCCACCTACTGTGGCAACTGTATGGGATAGAGGGGTGCGGTTTTCGGTTTTTATATCTAATTTTGGGGTGGGCCACCCTACCGCACAGTTTATTTGGTCAAAATCGGTTCATATATACCAAAACGGCTATGGTTGCCACTTTGGCCACCTACTGTGGCAATCGTATGGGATAAAGGGATGCGGTTTTCGGTTTTTATATCTACTTTTGGGGTGGGCCACACTACCGCACCGTTTATTTGGTAAAAATCCGTTCATAAATACCAAAACGGCTATGGTTGCCACTTTGGCCACCTACTGTGGCAACCGTATGGGCTAGAGGGGTGCGGTTTTCGGTTTTTAATCTAATTTTGGGGTCGGCCACCAATCGCACCGTTTATTTGGTCAAAATCGGTTCATAAATACCAAAACGGTTATGGTTGCCAATTTGGCCACCTACTGTGGCAACCGTATGGGCTAGAGGGGTGCGGTTTCGGTTTTTATATCCAATTTTGGGGTCGGCCACCATACCACAACGTTTATTTGGTCAAAATCGGTTCATAAATACCAAAACGGCTATGGTTGCCACTTTGGCCACCTACTGTGGAAACCGTATGGGCTAGAGGGATGCGGTTTTCGGATTTTATATCTAATTTTGGGGTGGGCCACCCTAGCGCATTGTTTATTTGGTCAAAATCGGTTCATAAATACCAAAACGGCTATGGTTGCTACTTTGGCCACCTACTGTGGCAACCGTATGGGCTAAAGGGGTGCGGTTTTCGGTGTTTGTATCTAATTTTGGGGTGGGCCACCCTACTGCACCGTTTATTTAGTCAAAATCCGTTCATAAATACCAAAACGGCTAAGGTTGCCACTTTGGCCACCTACTGTGGCAACCGTATGGACTAGAGGGGTGCGGTTTTCGGTTTTTATATCTAATTTTGGGATGCGCCACCCTAGCGCACCGTTTATTTGGTCAAAACCGGTTCTTAAATATCAAAACGGCTATGGTTGCCACTTTGGCCACCTACTGTGACAACCGCACGGGCTAGAGGGTTGCGGTTTTCGGTTATTATATGTTATTTTCGAGTGCGCCACCCTATCGCACCGTTTCTTTGATCCAAATCGGTTCATAAATGCCCAAACGGCTATGGTTGCCACTTTGGCCACCTACTGTGGCAACTGTATGGGCTAGAGGGGTGCGGTTTTCGGTTTTTATATCTAATTTTGGGGTGGGCCACCCTACCGCACAGTTTATTTGGTCAAAATCGGTTCATAAATACCAAAACGGCTATGGTTGCCACTTTGGCCACCTACTGTGGCAATCGTATGGGATAAAGGGATGCGGTTTTCGGTTTTTATATCTACTTTTGGGGTGGGCCACACTACCGCACCGTTTATTTGGTAAAAATCCGTTCATAAATACCAAAACGGCTATGGTTGCCACTTTGGCCACCTACTGTGGCAACCGTATGGGCTAGAGGGGTGCGGTTTTCGGTTTTTAATCTAATTTTGGGGTCGGCCACCAATCGCACCGTTTATTTGGTCAAAATCGGTTCATAAATACCAAAACGGTTATGGTTGCCAATTTGGCCACCTACTGTGGCAACCGTATGGGCTAGAGGGGTGCGGTTTCGGTTTTTATATCCAATTTTGGGGTCGGCCACCATACCACAACGTTTATTTGGTCAAAATCGGTTCATAAATACCAAAACGGCTATGGTTGCCACTTTGGCCACCTACTGTGGAAACCGTATGGGCTAGAGGGGTGCGGTTTTCGGATTTTATATCTAATTTTGGGGTGGGCCACCCTAGCGCATTGTTTATTTGGTCAAAATCGGTTCATAAATACCAAAACGGCTATGGTTGCTACTTTGGCCACCTACTGTAGCAACCGTATGGGCTAAAGGGGTGCGGTTTTCGGTTTTTGTATCTAATTTTGGGGTGGGCCACCCTACTGCACCGTTTATTTAGTCAAAATCCGTTCATAAATACCAAAACGGCTAAGGTTGCCACTTTGGCCACCTACTGTGGCAACCGTATGGGCTAGAGGGGTGCGGTTTTCGGTTTTTATATCTAATTTTGGGATGCGCCACCCTAGCGCACCGTTTATTTGGTCAAAACCGGTTCTTAAATATCAAAACGGCTATGGTTGCCACTTTGGCCACCTACTGTGACAACCGCACGGGCTAGAGGGTTGCGGTTTTCGGTTATTAATGTTATTTTCGAGTGCGCACCCTATCGCACCGTTTATTTGATCCAAACCGGTTCATAAATGCCCAAACGGCTATGGTTGCCACTTTGGCCACCTACTGTGGCAACTGTATGGGCTAGAGGGGTGCGGTTTTCGGTTTTTATATCTAATTTTGGGGTGGGCCACCCTACCGCACAGTTTATTTGGTCAAAATCGGTTCATAAATACCAAAACGGCTATGGTTGCCACTTTGGCCACCCACTGTGGCAATCGTATGGGATAAAGGGATGCGGTTTTCGGTTTTTATATCTAATTTTGGGGTGGGCCACACTACCGCACCGTTTATTTGGTAAAAATCCGTTCATAAATACCAAAACGGCTATGGTTGCCACTTTGGCCACCTACTGTGGCAACCGTATGGGCTAGAGGGGTGCGGTTTTCGGTTTTTAATCTAATTTTGGGGTCGGCCACCAATCGCACCGTTTATTTGGTCAAAATCGGTTCATAAATACCAAAACGGTTATGGTTGCCAATTTGGCCACCTACTGTGGCAACCGTATAGGCTAGAGGGGTGCGGTTTCGGTTTTTATATCCAATTTTGGGGTCGGCCACCATACCACAACGTTTATTTGGTCAAAATCGGTTCATAAATACCAAAACGGCTATGGTTGCCACTTTGGCCACCTACTGTGGAAACCGTATGGGCTAGAGGGGTGCGGTTTTCGGATTTTATATCTAATTTTGGGGTGGGCCACCCTAGCGCATTGTTTATTTGGTCAAAATCGGTTCATAAATACCAAAACGGCTATGGTTGCTACTTTGGCCACCTACTGTGGCAACCGTATGGGCTAAAGGGGTGCGGTTTTCGGTTTTTGTATCTAATTTTGGGGTGGGCCACCCTACTGCACCGTTTATTTAGTCAAAATCCGTTCATAAATACCAAAACGGCTAAGGTTGCCACTTTGGCCACCTACTGTGGCAACCGTATGGGCTAGAGGGGTGCGGTTTTCGGTTTTTATATCTAATTTTGGGATGCGCCACCCTAGCGCACCGTTTATTTGGTCAAAACCGGTTCTTAAATATCAAAACGGCTATGGTTGCCACTTTGGCCACCTACTGTGACAACCGCACGGGCTAGAGGGTTGCGGTTTTCGGTTATTATATGTTATTTTCGGGTGGGCCACCCTACCGCAGCGTTTATTTGGTCCAAATCGGTATTTAAATGCCCAAACGGCTATGGTTGCCACTTTGGCCATCTATTGTGGCAACCGCACGGGCTAGAGGGTTGCGATTTTCGGTTATTATATGTTATTTTCGAGTGCGCCACCCTATCGCACCGTTTATTTGATCCAAATCGGTTCATAAATGCCCAAACGGCTATGGTTGCCACTTTGGCCACCTACTGTGGCAACCATATGGGCTAGAGGGGTGCGGTTTCGGTTTTTATATCTAATTTTGGGGTGGGCCACCCTACCGCTACGTTTATTTGGTCAAAATCCGTTCATAAATACCAAAACGGCTATGGTTGCCACTTTGGCCACCTACTGTAGCAACCGTATGGAATAGAGGGATGCGGTTTTCGGTTTTTATATCTAACTTTGGGGTGGGCCAAACAACCGCACCGTTCATTTGGTCGAAATCCGTTCATAAATACCAAAACGGCTATGGTTGCCACTTTGGCTACCTACTGTGGCAACCGTATGGGCTAGAAGTGGTTCGTTTTTCGGTTTTTATATCTAATTTTGGGGTCGGCCACCCTATCGCACCGTTTATTTTGTCAAAATCGGTCCATGAATACCAAATCGGCTATGGTTGCCACTTTGGCCACCTACTTTGGCAACCGTATGGGCTAGGGGGTGCGGTTTTCGGATTTTATATCTAATTTTGGGGTGGGCCACCCTAGCGCATCGTTTATTTGTTCAAAATCGGTTCATAAATACCAAAACGGCTATGGTTGCCACTTTGGCCACCTACTGTGGCAACCGTATGGGCTAAAGGGGTGCGGTTTTCGGTTTTTATATCTAACTTTGGGGTGGGCCACCCTACTGCACCGTTTATTTGGTCAAAATCCGTTCATAAATACCAAAACGGCTATGGTTGCCACTTTGGCCACCTACTGTGGCAACCGTATGGGCTAGAGGGGTGCGGTTTTCGGTTTTTATATCTAATTTTGGGGTGGCCACCCTACCGCACCGTTTATTTGGTCAAAATCGGTTCATAAATACCAAAACGGCTATGGTTGCCACTTTGGCCACCTACTGTGGCAATCGTATGGGCTAGAGGGTGCGGTTTTTGGTTTTTATATCTAATTTTGGGGTGGGCCATCCTAGCGCACCGTTTATTTGGTCAAAATCCGTTCATAAATACCAAAACGGCTATGGTTGCCACTTTGGCCACCTACTGTGGCAACCGTATGTGCTAAAGGGGTGCGGTTTCGGTTTTTATCTAATTTTGGGGTGGGCCAAATTACCGCACCGTTTATTTGGTCAAAATCCGTTCATAAATACCAAAACGGCTATGGTTGCCATTTTGGCTACCTACTGTGGCAACCGTATGGGCTAGAGGGGTTCGTTTTTCGGTTTTTATATCTATTTTTGGAGTCGGCCACCCTATCGCACCGTTTATTTGGTCAAAACCGGTTCATAAATACCAAATCGGCTATGGTTGCCACTTTGGCCACCTACTGTGGCAACTGTATGGGCTAGGGGGTGCGGTTTTCGGATTTTATATCTAATTTTGGGGTGGGCCACCCTAGCGCATCGTTTATTTGGTCAAAATCGGTTCATAAATACCAAAACGGCTATGGTTGCCACTTTGGCCACCTACTGTGGCAACCGTATGGGCTAAAGGGGTGCGGTTTCGGGTTTTTATATCTAATTTTGGGTAGGGCCACCCTAGCGCATCGTTTATTTGGTCGAAATCCGTTCATAAATACCAAAACGGCTATGGTTGCCACTTTGGCTACCTACTGTGGCAACCGTATGGGCTAGAAGGGGCTCGTTTTTCGGTTTTTATATCTAATTTTGGGGTCGGCCACCCTATCGCACCGTTTATTTGGTCAAAATCGGTTCATAAATACCAAATCGGCTATGGTTGCCACTTTGGCCACCTACTGTGGCAACCGTATGGGCTAGGGGTGCGGTTTTCGGATTTGATATCTAATTTTGGGGTCGGCCACCATACCACAACGTTTATTTTGTCAATATCGGTTCATAAATACCAAAACGGCTATGGTTGCCACTTTGGCCACCTACTGTGGCAACCGTATGGGCTACAGGGGTGCGGTTTTCGGATTTTATATCTAATTTTGGGGTGGGCCACCCTAGCGCATCGTTTATTTGGTCAAAATCGGTTCATAAATACCAAAACGGCTATATTTGCCACTTTGGCCACCTACTGTGGCAACCGTATGGGCTAAAGGGGTGCGGTTTTCGGTTTTTATATCTAATTTTGGGGTGGGCCACCCTACCGCTCCGTTTATTTGGTCAAAATCGGTTCATAAATACCAAAACGGCTATGGTTGCCACTTTGGCCACCTACTGTGGCAACCGTATGGGCTAGAGGGTGCGGTTTTGGTTTTTATATCTAATTTTGGGGTGGGCCATCCTAGGGCACCGTTTATTTGGTCAAAATCCGTTCATAAATACCAAAACGGCTATTGTTGCCACTTTATCCACCTACTGTGGCAACCGTATGGGCGAGAGGGGTGCGGTTTTCGGTTTTTATATCTAATTTTGGGTGGGCCACCCTAACGCTCCGTTTATTTGGTCAAAATCGGTTCATAAATACCAAAACGGCTATGGTTGCCAATTTGGCCACCTACTGTGGCAACAGTATGGGCTAGAGGGGTGCGGTTTTCGGTTTTTATATCTAATTTTGGGGTGGGCCACCCTACCGCACCGTTTATTTGGTCAAAATCGGTTCATAAATACCAAAACGGCTATGGTTTTCACTTTGGCCACCTACTGTGGCAACCGTATGGGCTAGAGGGTGCGGTTTTCGGTTTTATATCTAATTTTGGGGTCGGCCACCCTACGGTGTCCAACCGCACCGTTTATTTGGTCAATATATAATGTTTCCGAATAAGGAATAAGGAACTGGGAATAAGTAGCCGATGTCACCGTAGTAATATAGAATATGTAGCTAGTGTTGTCGCTTAAATTGTTTATATCCGTGAGGGGGATTTGAGCATCTATTGTGTGAGGCTCTGTCGAGTCCAATAGATGCTAAATCCCCCGAGCGGACATAAACAGTTTTAGCGACAACATTAGCTACATATTTTATTTATCCATCGCACAAAACTTGCATTTTGTGAGTTAAATATGTCATTTTCCTCAGTTTTACATTCATTACGTCGATGACGCCCATGCATTTAGGTGTGTTTACATTGGTGTAGATTTGTGTAAAGATAAAGATAGGATAAGATACGTTTTAATGGTCTTTAAGACACATATTGGTGTAGGACAACCTACATGTACAGATAAAAATAAACAGGAATACATGGTATATATGTGATATACATGTAACAAGTAACAGATTAACACAAATTGTAAAGATATATAATATCAAATTATTTGATTTATTACTGGACATTGGTACATCACCACTACCGCAGTTGACCAATGCCCAGCATGAGTATGGCGTTTATATAGGGTATGAGACTGTAAAGGAGTTGTCCGGCACTAACAGGTGAGATACCCTTTATATTCATGTTTTGGTTAATTCATATAATAAGACCACAAACACACCTTTTTGTTGAACTTATTAGATGAAACCCCCTATTGTGACCCAGATATACAAATGGATCATGGAACTCAAATAACTACTAATTGATTCTTCATTTATATAAATAGACATGATATGTCTGGCATGTCTGTTTTTCCAGGATGAAATTGTAATATATAATATATATTAAAGTTAAAAGTTCCCGGACCCCGGTTTAATCGGGCTAGTGATTCAAATGGGGAGGACCTGACACATATATATCCATTGATTAATTGCAGCAACGTACGTATGTACGTTTATAAGAAAAGTCACTCTGCATTCTGTGAAGCAGTACTTGTATCCCTCCAATACTTGCACCAGCTGATCGAGGAAAATTACAAAACTAAATCCCCACTACACGTAAGAAATCAGTTCCCTCCAATACTTGCACTAGCTGATCGAGGAAAATTACAAAACTAAATCCACACTACACGTAAGAAATCAGAGTAAATAAACTTCAACGCAAAATGCACAATTTGCCACAAGACAGTTTGTTAGTTTTTCAATATGCCGTGAATAACATCGAATTGCGGGCACTTTCTATTTCAGGAAAACCTATCTTGAACAAAATCGCATTCTTAGGCATTCAGTTAATGTCACATAAAATGCATAATGTTAGAAAGTTAGTATAAAGTACTTTTATTACGAATATCTCTCCCCAACCTGCGCGAACTCGATGTAAATATATAGACAGAACACTTTTATCGAATGACTTGTGGACGGCGCAAGGATATATATCACGAGAGCGTAGCTCGAGAAAAATATAACTTTGCGCCGCCCGCAACGAGTTCGATAAAAGATTCTAGATTATGATGCAAGTTGTGTTCTGTATTTATTCTACACCGTTCAGTCAGATAACTTCAATCCATGCATCTCACCTCCATTGTTACTATAGCTACATTTATTGTGATTTAAGTCTGACAAATAACCGGTGCGATAAATTGCGGTAAATGCACATTAGGTGACACTCCACAGTTTCAACAGGTAGGGGCCCAGAAATAGGGGCCCCATAGATTAATTGAAATTTATCTGGATTATGATCCCAAACCATATAGTTAATATATATATGCCTGAAATTAGTACGGAATATGCATTCATAATTTGATACATAAATTCCATAATATATGGGCTATCAAGAGTTATGGCCCTTGATCTTTTGATCGAAAATGTGATTTTTATTCAAAAAATGACAAAAATATTGCATTTTCATACCCAAGGGGCACGAATACCAGATTTTTTCAAGCATGGTCACCTATGTTGGTTCAAAGGCCTCTGGCTTCCAACATCATTGTGAAAAAATTTCAAACTTTCGCCGTTTACAATTCCAGAAAATCTATTTTTAATGCAGATGACAAATTTTGGGTGCTAAAAAATTGACCCAGTATATAGTGCCACTGTTTCGCAGAAAACGCTACTGCTGTCTATGGGTGGGGTCAAGGTCACTTGCACTTAATTTGTTCATCAGTCTAGAACACCTTCTAAAATTACACAAACTCATATCCCACCTTGTCTCAATATACATACCACATGAATGGTGCCAGAAACCACTAGCACTTTATATCTATAAAGTCAACTTTTCTGAACTACGTTAACACTTGAGTGTCAAAGCAATGGCGACGCCCTGTAGCGTTACATATTGATAACCATGAGTGCGACGTCTATCCTATTTTTAGTCTATGCTATGGCAGAGTCAATGGCGAAGTGAAGGGACTGAACCCTGTTTTGCAGCTTGTGATAGAGTTTGACAGAATATTAAAGGTGCTCACAGAAACCATAGACTTTAGAACTTGATATGGGAAATTCTTAAGAATGTTGTACTGGTATATGTACTGTTTGTTCGTTTGCCCGGCTTATATACATCAGATGTATTAAAAGGGAACTAATAATTGACTTAACCTATTAACTAATTATATAATCAAAATGGTTGCAATCTGGTCAGTGAAAATTGACAGACATGGACAAATTGACACATGTAAGGTCATAGAATATGTGCCGTTGACCCCAGACAACTTAAATGGGTACAAGTAAATTATACTATCAACAAAGAGCGTTTATTACAAGACATCGCTGACTGGACCAGGTAGTGGGAATAGTCACTATAGCTATCTAGGGTGGTAAGCCTATACAGCCAGTTAAATTAGTCACTATAATCTAGTCGTGATGGTTATTCGGTATATGGGCAGTAATATTGATCAAAATAGCTAGCTCTGGTGGATAGTCTATAAAGCAGACTAGTAAGACTAGTCACTATAGCTAACAAGGGTTGTTAGTCTATCTTTCCAGGTACATTATTAACTGATGGGATCCCCCTCCAGATGGGATGGTCAGATTTTGGCAGTGAGAGAAATTACTGAAAACAACCTGTTAAAAAATGCGTACGGGCGGTCTCGCGTGAATAACGGTTTTATTATGTATATATAGAACCTATCTAATTGACCACCCATGTATATTATAAAGCGCATATGAACACAATATTATGAAACAGGCGCTCTACAAATGTGAATAATAATAATATAGCTAGTCATGGTGGTTAATCAGTACGGAGATTCAAGATCCCTCTCCATAAGGGAGGTAACAAAGTCAAAAAAAAATTATAGCTACCGCACAATAACTTTACTACCTGTCATGTATAATGTGGCAGAACCCCGTACGTTGGAGATACGACGTTCCGACCGGACTTCACGTTGTGTACTTTTTTGGTGACGACAACTCATGGAACCGTAGATATCTGTTCATTTCTAGAGCATAACTTCGCTTCTCAAGATAGGTCAGCTGATGCTAGCATTCTCAGACTCTTATGGATCAGTAAGTCTTTCCCAGGGCGGTACTCATAGGAGGACTCAGTCAACTGAACACTGATGGGTAAAACCTCAGTGCTTATATGTAAAAGTGGTAACCTACTTTTCAAAATCATGTGACGATGTTACTGGCCAGGCTTGACAACTAGTTGTCAACGGCTCGTCACTAAAGTTAGCTTTAGTCTAGCTTTCGTATATCATGACCAGTGCAGTGTACCAAAACAACTAATAACTTTTAGACCTCTGTACTGGTTCGACTGGGAACTCTCCTGAGAACTAGCTAGAATCAGCATCGCGTAATCTCGTCATCATGCTAAGTACGGCTGTCCGACTAACAATCCCACGCCTGTTATTCATGCATCGTAATAGTTGGAACTGATGCAATAGTTCACAGGGGCGTGATCAGGCAGGGGCGCACATCGTTCTGTTACATACCTCCCATACCAAGAGGATTTCGCATAGGCTGATGCCAAATCATCCTAGCAGGAATCGTTAACAGAAAGATGGCACACTGTTAGTTTAAGTTATTGTTATTATTAGGATTTATTATCCTTTAGTGTAGAGGCAACCTTTCTGGTTGCCATTGAAGGACAGACTGAGCACAATGACGGCCAAGGTCTAAGGCAAGACTTCTATTGTTAATACATCTATATATGTTTTTTCAATTGCTGAAAAAGGAAAATATGGGCAGGATACGTGAGTAGTACATCTCCATCCAGTTACTAAGCAGAGTTAACTATAGTTAAATGAGAACACATGTGTGTACCTGCTTGTTGAAAAGAGGATATGACGTTTGCATGTTAGCAGGGTTTAGATGTATGGGTAAAATTAGATTTTTACTCCATTAAAAATCTGGCTGTGCAGAACATCTAATTGGCATGATAGCCTGATTCAAAAGTAAACCATAAGTTGTGTTTATATGTTGAAGACTTTAAAGTCTGTTATAATTTATGGAACAACTATGATACTACCTATCTCACGTATCCAGCTATAATGAGCTAATCTACTTATTATATCTGATTAATTTTGAGCCTTAGACCGTGGTCTTTATATAATCCTATGTCATGCGACGAATTAATTTGAGCATGCACATACTATCATGGTATACAATACCGTATTTGGAATTATATCACATCACAATGAGTTCCTGTATAACTAACACATGTTTTCACAATAAGTTCGTGTTATAAAGCACGAGGTTTCTTTTCGACATCTTCTTCGTGGAATGTCATATTTTTATTTTATATACACTGGTTGTTTTCTTGATATCAACTTCAGGGAATGTCATATATTTATTTTATATACACTGGTTGTTTTCTTGACATCATATTCAGGGAATGTCATATATTCTGTATATACTATTCGTCTAATCCTCTTCTGTAATTAACATGATTTAGCTGAACCGTATACAAGTCCAAGCACAGGTCTCGGCGGAGACGTACGTGACTACGTACTCAAGAATCGCCCAAGTGCAAGTGGTTACATTCTTGATCCAATCCAGCGGTTCTAATGGTTATGAATGTGTTAATGCGAACACAATCGAATGTTTTATATTCCGGGATAGACGGATATTTCCTTCTTCTTGGCATCTAGATGAGAGGTCATTGCCTCCACATTTTATTATAGACGGACGTATTTGTAGTCGGTTGATGGTTGACGTTTGTAGTTCGTGGAGTCGCAATCCACTAATACCATACATAGTTACTGTAATATTGGGGTCGACTAAGTCCAATGCTCTGCGGAAGTTGTTGGGATATAGCGTCATCTTCTTCACCGTTGATAGTAAAAGTTGAGCCAGACGTGGAATATGGCTGGATCCGAAGACGACAACGTTGATTTTGGACATTTTCTTATAAGGTAGATGTTGAAGAAGCTTTGTCAGTAGTAATCAGTTCCATGAGTTGGTGCTGCTGTAAATAGGCAATATCATTTTCAGTTAGGTGAATTTTGGTACGTTTGATAGTTCCAGGAGTGGATGGCGATTCGGCTGATCGTTTGGTTTTCGATACAGGTGTTGAAGACGTTGTTGGTTCTTCATTCAAGGTACCTGCGTCTTCACGTACACCTAGTGACCCAAATCTGACGTTATGGCGCCTATTGTGGCGTTTATGTTTGCATAGGAGGGACATAATTTTATTCCGATAACGACAGAGGGCAAGTGCCAAAGCTAACATTGCCACAATTATAATCACATACACATTGTGGAATTACAGGATCGAGAGGCGATATGCTTTCCGAATTGTCCAATGTTTTATATTTCAACAAATTGTATAACAACACTTCTAAGTATTCTGTATTAATTACATTCATGCAGATTTTCACTGAAACTCGCGAAAATATTTTCGAATTGTTTATTTATACTCGTTAAGTTAATCAACTCATGTCCGTTTGTTTTTACTGGTTTATTTTAATTGTCTTCAGCTCCGTTCGAGTGTCTTTTATGTATCTTGACAGGAATTGTTCGCGTTCTAACGATGCCATTTGTTTGACTACTTTAAATATAAGAGTCGCTTGATTAGAGTGATCTCACAGGTCAGGGTTAGGCTATGTCTATTTGTTATATCTGATTGCCTTTGTTTTCCTTGTATATTGTAACTATTTGGCTTTAGATTAAGCCACAAGCAGACTGTTTTAGAAGATTCATGACGTCTTCAAAAAGTATTACACTCGTTGTTGGAGATTTGCAACTCTCCAAAAACTAATATTAACTCAAACATTCCTATCTATGGTATTATTTAGATTAGCGAATTTCAGGCGTGCAATGGTACTACTTAAATTTAAGTCAATAAAATTAAATTTCCCTTCTTACTTTTTCACCTATCTATCTTCACAAAGAAGGAATCAGACTGCAGTCACAGGGAGGAAATAATAAAAAAAAAGATTTTGCAAGATTCTGGTCATTTCAAGCAATCTTTGCAAAGAGGAAAGAGTCTCCGATGAGGTGTACGTGACAACCGTACAAAGGGCAGTTCCTCAGAAGACTCATGCATGTTAACACCGGGCGCTCAGGTCAACGCTGCACAATCCTCCCTAACAAGGAATTCTTTAGCAGAGCTAAAGAAGGCAAAGAATAAATGAGCAGCGGGGATAAACAAACGCGTTATAAGCTCTACCATTAATGGGACCTTGTAGAAATCAAGGACATGCAGTAGAAATGCATGTGATCACGGCTGATCCATATCCATCAATGGAAAAGGGAACAACAGACTAGTCTATGGGGGAGTCGATGATTAGAGATAAGTCTCTAGAATGGGCACAACTGTGGACGGTTCAATTGTGAGGAGGCGACCAGGTTCAAACTAAGATTCATCTGAGTCGTCCTCTGCTGCTGATAATATGCCATGAATAGATTCAATGTCTAAAGCCATTGTGATGTCTTTGAATGCCAAGTTGGTTTTGAATTTTTGATTGTGAAATATACTCAACAATCACCGACAGACTAGTGGTCTGTGTCCCATGTTCTGAATTTTTTATTGTGAAATATACTCAACAATCACCGACAGATTAGTGGTCTGTGTCCCATGTTCCTACATTGCCCGGATGGTCATGATTTAAATTGAGCATATGTTTCGATTCACTTTTTCACTATAGTATAATAGCGATAACGCAGAATCTCTTCAGGGAATTGCGTGTTAAATATCTTGGCATAATATATGCCTATTTTAAATGTGATTGGCCTGATTTGTTGAGGCCGGTAGTGTCATTACTGTGGTAGTACACAGTATGTACTAATTTTATATCTCAACGTATTATATGCCACTTTAATGAGCACTTCTGAGCACGGAATTTTAGTGATTCCATTGTGGTTCTTATTTTATTAGAGCAGTCGATTTGAACCAGCATAGTTAATGCCTATTTTATTTAGTTTTCGATGCAGAATTATTCTGCATTTGCATATTATATGCAACCTAGATGGGCTTGACCTGTCTTTACAACAGCGCTTTCTAGGGCCGACACTTTACGTGTGAATATAAAAGTTTATTTTAGGAATTTATATTAGACCTGTGAACTAGACATAACCAGTTTAATCCGACTGGTTAGCAATCAATTCACACATGTGGCATATGCTGTTGGTCAGTAGATTAATGATGCGATATCTGATATATCTACAGGGAGCTGGTAGGCTCATTAATCACTTCTGGTGATTTGCTTTAAATGGTGAAATCTCTTTATAGTGTAGATTCCCCAGGTTGTTTAGTGCCCGTCAATGTTGCAATTATATGGAATTTAAAATTCCTGCAAAAATTCAAAACTGTTACATGAATAGATTCACCCATGTGGTGGACATCATGGCATGTGTAGCTTTAATGATGGAAATTTGACACTCTTACTCTGTTGGAGTTCCAGTGGTAATTAATCACTTTGTGATTTGCTTGCAATGGTGTTTACATTGCATAATCTGCCAGGGTGAACTGGGAATAATTCCAGGGCAGGTATAGCCTCTGTCTTTTGAGAATATATTAGAGATTTCAAAAAACTTTTGTGGAAGATTTTATGTTGTTAGTTTGTGGGGAATAGGCCCAACAGTTCCATAGTTTAGTTTTTAGATGTTTTGACACATCGAGCATATACATTGTATATATAGTGAATAATTTCAGATAAATTTTGTGTATAGTACGCCATATTTCTTGGCATCTAGTGGTATATGTTAATTCCATATTAGCGTGATCAAGTATAGAATACACCGCTCTTCTCAGATATATATGGGTTGAGATAATGGTGCAGGCTAGTAGGCTCGCATGTGTATACAACTAAGCAAGACAGAGCATAATATCATAAGATATTAGTGGGCCCCATATGTCTTACAGGAAAGTCGGGCATGGTAACCATTGAATTTCCCAAATAAATGGATGAATTCAAATTTAGTATCAGTAGGCCCTCATGTATATACAGAGCACACGCATTGCTAGTTGGAAATGATTGTCTTTCCAGAGCTAGAGTAGACCAATTTTTCAGGCCATTTCAGTTTGGAATTTTCAGGTTTGTGGACGAAGAGTTTATACTTCGAGACAATAATGTCACAGTACATTAACATGTACAATTAGTTTTATTACTATTTATCGTGTGTAATCACGTGAAGATTTCAATCTTCTAATTGCTGTAACTTTATTCGTTTAGAATTCCAAACACCAAGGCTGGCGCAAACCCGGTGGTAAGCGGGTCCTTGAAATGTTACATATACATGTAGTTTTTAATTTTTGATTGTGAAATATACTCAACAATCACCCACAGACTAGTGGTCTGTATCCCATGTTCCTACATTGCCCGGATGGTCATGATTTAAATTGAGCATATGTTTCGATTCACTTTTTCACTATAGTATAATAGCGATAACGCAGAATCTCTTCAGGGAATTGCGTGTTAAATATCTTGGCATAATATATGCCTATTTTAAATGTGATTGGCCTGATTTGTTGAGGCCGGTAGTGCCATTACTGTGGTAGTACACAGTATGTACTAATTTTATATCTCAACGTATTATATGCCACTTTAATGAGCACTTCTGAGCACGGAATTTTAGTGATTCCATTGTGGTTCTTATTTTATTAGAGCAGTCGATTTGAACCAGCATAGTTAATGCCTATTTTATTTAGTTTTCGATGCAGAATTATTCTGCATTTGCATATTATATGCAACCTAGATGTGCTTGACCTGTCTTTACAACAGCGCTTTCTAGGGCCGACACTTTACGTGTGAATATAAAAGTTTGTTTTAGGAATTTATATTAGACCTGTGAACTAGACATAACCAGTTTAATCCGGCTTGTTAGCAATCAATTCACACATGTGGCATATGCTGTTGGTCAGTAGATTAATGATGCGATATCTGATATATCTTCAGGGAGCTGGTAGGCTCATTAATCACTTCTGGTGATTTGCTTTAAATGGTGAAATCTCTTTATAGTGTAGATTCCCCAGGTTGTTTAGTGCCCGTCAATGTTGCAATTATATGGAATTTTAAATTCCTGCAAAAATTCAAAACTGTTACATGAATAGATTTACCCATGTGGTGGACATCATGGCATGTGTAGCTTTAATGATGGAAATTTGACACTCTTACTCTGTTGGAGTTCCAGTGGTAATTAATCACTTTGTGATTTGCTTGCAATGGTGTTTACATTGCATAATCTGCCAGGGTGAACTGGGAATAATTCCAGGGCAGGTATAGCCTCTGTCTTTTGAGAATATATTAGAGATTTCAAAAAACTTTTGTGGAAGATTTTATGTTGTTAGTTTGTGGGGAATAGGCCCAACAGTTCCATAGTTTAGTTTTTAGATGTTTTGACACATCGAGCATATACATTGTATATATAGTGAATAATTTCAGATAAATTTTGTGTATAGTACGCCATATTTCTTGGCATCTAGTGGTATATGTTAATTCCATATTAGCGTGATCAAGCATAGAACACACCGCTCTTCTCAGATATATATGGGTTGAGATAATGGTGCAGGCTAGTAGGCTCGCATGTGTATACAACTAAGCAAGACAGAGCATAATATCATAAGAAATTAGTGGGCCCCATATGTCTTACAGGAAAGTCGGGCATGGTACCCATTGAATTTCCTAAATAAATGGATGAATTCAATTTTAGTATTAGTAGGCCCTCATGTATATACAGAGCACACGCATTGCTAGTTGGAAATGATTGTCTTTCCAGAGCTAGAGTAGACCAATTTTTCAGGCCATTTCAGTTTGGAATTTTCAGGTTTGTGGACGAAGAGTTTATACTTCGAGACAATAATGTCGCAGTACATTAACATGTACAATTAGTTTTATTACTATTTATCGTGTGTAATCACGTGAAGATTTCAATCTTCTAATTGCTGTAACTTTATTCGTTTAGAATTCCCAACTCCAAGGCTGGCGCAAACCCGGTGGTAAGCGGGTCCTTGAAATGTTACATATACATGTATAGTATATTTATTTTGCGTGTATGTTGAATAAATTTTGCTATTTCTTTTTGTATAATATATGTTATATACAGAGCACACGCATTGCTAGTTGGAAATGATTGTCTTTCCAGAGCTAGAGTAGACCAATTTTTCAGGCCATTTCAGTTTGGTATTTTCAGGTTTTGTCGATGAAGAGTTTATACTTCGAGACAATAATGTCACAGTACATTAACATGTACAATTAGTTTTATTACTATTTATCGTGTGTAATCACGAGAAGATTTCAATCTTCTAATTGCTGTAAGTTTATTCGTTTAGAATTTCCAAACACCAAGGCTGGCGCAAACCCGGTGGTAAGCGGGTCCTTGAAATGTTACATATACATGTAGAGTATATTTATTTTGCGTGTATGTTGAATACATTTTGCTATTTCTTTTTGTATAATATATGTTATATATATTAAACAGTTTTAACTTGTATAATATGGTGACCATCCAAAACAAGTAGGATCACACAGAACACAGTTACATAGTCATGGAGATTGGATCAACTCCGCTTGCGCGGAATGATTCACAGAGTTACTTCACATAGAGAGTAATAGTTTTGAATTTTTGATTGTGAAATATACTCAACAATCACCGACAGACTAGTGGTCTGTGTCCCATGTTCCTACATTGCCCGGATGGTCATGATTTAAATTGAGCATATGTTTCGATTCACTTTTTCACTATAGTATAATAGCGATAACGCAGAATCTCTTCAGGGAATTGCGTGTTAAATATCTTGGCATAATATATGCCTATTTTAAATGTGATTGGCCTGATTTGTTGAGGCCGGTAGTGCCATTACTGTGGTAGTACACAGTATGTACTAATTTTATATCTCAACGTATTATATGCCACTTCTGAGCACGGAATTTTAGTGATTCCATTGTGGTTCTTATTTTATTAGGGCAGTCGATTTGAACCAGCATAGTTAATGCCTATTTTATTTAGTTTTCGATGCAGAATTATTCTGCATTTGCATATTATATGCCACCTAGATGTGCTTGACCTGTCTTTACAACAGCGCTTTCTAGGGCCGACACTTTACGTGTGAATATAAAAGTTTATTTTAGGAATTTATATTAGACACGTAAAGTGTTGGCCCTAGAAAGCGCTGCTGTAAAGACAGGTCAAGCACATCTAGGTTGCATATAATATGCAAATGCAGAATAATTCTGCATCGAAAACTAAATAAAATAGGCATTAACTATGCTGGTTCAAATCGACTGCTCTAATAAAATAAGAACAACAATGGAATCACTAAAATTCCGTGCTCAGAAATGCTCATTAAAGTGGCATATAATACGTTAAGATATAAAATTAGTACATACTGTGTACTACCACAGTAATGGCACTACCGGCCTCAACAAATCAGGCCAATCACATTTAAAATAGGCATATATTATGCCAAGATATTTAATACGCAATTCCCTGAAGAGATTCTGCGTTATCGCTATTATACTATAGTGAAAAAGTGAATCGAAACATATGCTCAATTTAAATCATGACCATCCGGGCAATGTAGGAACATGGGATACAGACCACTAGTCTGTGGGTGATTGTTGAGTATATTTCACAATCAAAAATGAAAAACTAAACATCTAAAAACTAAACTATGGAACTGTTGGGCCTATTCCCCACAAACTAACAACATAAAATCTTCCACAAAAGTTTTTTGAAATCTCTAATATATTCTCAAAAGACAGAGGCTATACCTGCCCTGGAATTATTCCCAGTTCACCCTGGCAGATTATGCAATGTAAACACCATTGCAAGCGAATCACAAAGTGATTAATTACCACTGGAACTCCAACAGAGTAAGAGTGTCAAATTTCCATCATTAAAGCTACACATGCCATGATGTCCACCACATGGGTGAATCTATTCATGTAACAGTTTTGAATTTTTGCAGGAATTTTAAATTCCATATAATTGCAACATTGACGGGCACTAAACAACCTGGGGAATCTACACTATAAAGAGATTTCACCATTTAAAGCAAATCACCAGAAGTGATTAATGAGCCTACCAGCTCCCTGAAGATATATCAGATATCGCATCATTAATCTACTGACCAACAGCATATGCCACATGTGTGAATTGATTGCTAACAAGCCGGATTAAACTGGTTATGTCTAGTTCACAGGTCTAATATAAATTCCTAAAATAAACTTTTATATTCACACGTAAAGTGTCGGCCCTAGAAAGCGCTGTTGTAAAGACAGGTCAAGCACATCTAGGTTGCATATAATATGCAAATGCAGAATAATTCTGCATCGAAAACTAAATAAAATAGGCATTAACTATGCTGGTTCAAATCGACTGCCCTAATAAAATAAGAACCACAATGGAATCACTAAAATTCCGTGCTCAGAAGTGCTCATTAAAGTGGCATATAATACGTTGAGATATAAAATTAGTACATACTGTGTACTACCACAGTAATGGAACTACCGGCCTCAACAAATCAGGCCAATCACATTTAAAAAACGCATATATTATGCCAAGATATTTAACACGCAATTCCCTGAAGAGATTCTGCGTTATCGCTATTATACTATAGTGAAAAAGTGAATCGAAACATATGCTCAATTTAAATCATGACCATCCGGGCAATGTAGGAACATGGGACACAGACCACTAGTCTGTCGGTGATTGTTGAGTATATTTCACAATCAAAAATTCAAAACTATTACTCTCTATGTGAAGTAACTCTGTGAATCATTCCGCGCAAGCGGAGTTGATCCAATCTCCATGACTATGTAACTGTGTTCTGTGTGATCCTACTTGTTTTGGATGGTCACCATATTATACAAGTTAAAACTGTTTAATATATATAACATATATTATACAAAAATAAATAGCAAAATGTATTCAACATACACGCAAAATAAATATACTCTACATGTATATGTAACATTTCAAGGACCCGCTTACCACCGGGTTTGCGCCAGCCTTGGTGTTTGGAAATTCTAAACGAATAAACTTACAGCAATTAGAAGATTGAAATCTTCTCATGATTACGCACGATAAATAGTAATAAAACTAATTGTAAATGTTAATGTACTGTGACATTATTGTCTCGAAGTATAAACTCTTCATCCACAAAACCTGAAAATACCAAACTGAAATGGCCTGAAAAATTGGTCTACTCTAGCTCTGGAAAGACAATCATTTCCAACTAGCAATGCGTGTGCTCTGTATATAACATATATTATACAAAAAGAAATAGCAAAATTTATTCAACATACACGCAAAATAAATATACTCTACATGTATATGTAACATTTCAAGGACCCGCTTACCACCGGGTTTGCGCCAGCCTTGGTGTTTGGAATTCTAAACGAATAAAGTTACAGCAATTAGAAGATTGAAATCTTCACGTGATTACACACGATAAATAGTAATAAAACTAATTGTACATGTTAATGTACTGCGACATTATTGTCTCGAAGTATAAACTCTTCGTCCACAAACCTGAAAATTCCAAACTGAAATGGCCTGAAAAATTGGTCTACTCTAGCTCTGGAAAGACAATCATTTCCAACTAGCAATGCGTGTGCTCTGTATATACATGAGGGCCTACTGATACTAAAATTGAATTCATCCATTTATTTGGGAAATTCAATGGGTACCATGCCCGACTTTCCTGTAAGACATATGGGGCCCACTAATTTCTTATGATATTATGCTCTGTCTTGCTTAGTTGTATACACATGCGAGCCTACTAGCCTGCACCATTATCTCAACCCATATATATCTGAGAAGAGCGGTGTGTTCTATGCTTGATCACGCTAATATGGAATTAACATATACCACTAGATGCCAAGAAATATGGCGTACTATACACAAAATTTATCTGAAATTATTCACTATATATACAATGTATATGCTCGATGTGTCAAAACATCTAAAAACTAAACTATGGAACTGTTGGGCCTATTCCCCACAAACTAACAACATAAAATCTTCCACAAAAGTTTTTTGAAATCTCTAATATATTCTCAAAAGACAGAGGCTATACCTGCCCTGGAATTATTCCCAGTTCACCCTGGCAGATTATGCAATGTAAACACCATTGCAAGCAAATCACAAAGTGATTAATTACCACTGGAACTCCAACAGAGTAAGAGTGTCAAATTTCCATCATTAAAGCTACACATGCCATGATGTCCACCACATGGGTTAATCTATTCATGTAACAGTTTTGAATTTTTGCAGGAATTTTAAATTCCATATAATTGCAACATTGACGGGCACTAAACAACCTGGGGAATCTACACTATAAAGAGATTTCACCATTTAAAGCAAATCACCAGAAGTGATTAATGAGCCTACCAGCTCCCTGAAGATATATCAGATATCGCATCATTAATCTACTGACCAACAGCATATGCCACATGTGTGAATTGATTGCTAACAAGCCGGATTAAACTGGTTATGTCTAGTTCACAGGTCTAATATAAATTCCTAAAATAAACTTTTATATTCACACGTAAAGTGTCGGCCCTAGAAAGCGCTGTTGTAAAGACAGGTCAAGCACATCTAGGTTGCATATAATATGCAAATGCAGAATAATTCTGCATCGAAAACTAAATAAAATAGGCATTAACTATGCTGGTTCAAATCGACTGCTCTAATAAAATAAGAACCACAATGGAATCACTAAAATTCCGTGCTCAGAAGTGCTCATTAAAGTGGCATATAATACGTTGAGATATAAAATTAGCACAGACTGTGTACTACCACAGTAATGGCACTACCGGCCTCAACAAATCAGGCCAATCACATTTAAAATAGGCATATATTATGCCAAGATATTTAACACGCAATTCCCTGAAGAGATTCTGCGTTATCGCTATTATACTATAGTGAAAAAGTGAATCGAAACATATGCTCAATTTAAATCATGACCATCCGGGCAATGTAGGAACATGGGACACAGACCACTAGTCTGTCGGTGATTGTTGAGTATATTTCACAATCAAAAATTCAAAACAGGTCTAAAATAAATTCCTGAAATAAACTTTTATATTCACACGTAAAGTGTCGGCCCTAGAAAGCGCTGCTGTAAAGACAGGTCAAGCACATCTAGGTTGCATATAATATGCAAATGCAGAATAATTCTGCATCGAAAACTAAATAAAATAGGCATTAACTATGCTGGTTCAAATCGACTGCTCTAATAAAATAAGAACCACAATGGAATCACTAAAATTCCGTGCTCAGAAGTGCTCATTAAAGTGGCATATAATACGTTGAGATATAAAATTAGTACATACTGTGTACTACCACAGTAATGGCACTACCGGCCTCAACAAATCAGGCCAATCACATTTAAAATAGGCATATATTATGCCAAGATATTTAACACGCAATTCCCTGAAGAGATTCTGCGTTATCGCTATTATACTATAGTGAAAAAGTGAATCGAAACATATGCTCAATTTAAATCATGACCATCCGGGCAATGTAGGAACATGGGACACAGACCACTAGTCTGTCGGTGATTGTTGAGTATATTTCACAATCAAAAATTCAAAACAGGTCTAATATAAATTCCTGAAATAAACTTTTATATTCACACGTAAAGTGTCGGCCCTAGAAAGCGCTGCTGTAAAGACAGGTCAAGCACATCTTGGTTGCATATAATATGCAAATGCAGAATAATTCTGCATCGAAAACTAAATAAAATAGGCATTAACTATGCTGGTTCAAATCGACTGCTCTAATAAAATAAGAACCACAATGGAATCACTAAAATTCCGTGCTCAGAAGTGCTCATTAAAGTGGCATATAATACGTTGAGATATAAAATTAGTACATACTGTGTACTACCACAGTAATGGCACTACCGGCCTCAACAAATCAGGCCAATCACATTTAAAATAGGCATATATTATGCCAAGATATTTAACACGCAATTCCCTGAAGAGATTCTGCGTTATCGCTATTATACTATAGTGAAAAAGTGAATCGAAACATATGCTCAATTTAAATCATGACCATCCGGGCAATGTAGGAACATGGGACACAGACCACTAGTCTGTCGGTGATTGTTGAGTATATTTCACAATCAAAAATTCAAAACTATTACTCTCTATGTGAAGTAACTCTGTGAATCATTCCGCGCAAGCGGAGTTGATCCAATCTCCATGACTATGTAACTGTGTTCTGTGTGATCCTACTTGTTTTGGATGGTCACCATATAATACAAGTTAAAACTGTTTAATATATATAACATATATTATACAAAAAGAAATAGCAAAATGTATTCAACATACACGCAAAATAAATATACTCTACATGTATATGTAACATTTCAAGGACCCGCTTACCACCGGGTTTGCACCAGCCTTGGTGTTTGGAAATTCTAAACGAATAACCTTACAGCAATTAGAAGATTGAAATCTTCTCGTGATTACACACGATAAATAGTAATAAAACTAATTGTACATGTTAATGTACTGTGACATTATTGTCTCGAAGTATAAACTCTTCATCCACAAAACCTGAAAATACCAAACTGAAATGGCCTGAAAAATTGGTCTACTCTAGCTCTGGAAAGACAATCATTTCCAACTAGCAATGCGTGTGCTCTGTATATAACATATATTATACAAAAAGAAATAGCAAAATTTATTCAACATACACGCAAAATAAATATACTCTACATGTATATGTAACATTTCAAGGACCCGCTTACCACCGGGTTTGCGCCAGCCTTGGTGTTTGGAATTCTAAACGAATAAAGTTACAGCAATTAGAAGATTGAAATCTTCACGTGATTACACACGATAAATAGTAATAAAACTAATTGTACATGTTAATGTACTGCGACATTATTGTCTCGAAGTATAAACTCTTCGTCCACAAACCTGAAAATTCCAAACTGAAATGGCCTGAAAAATTGGTCTACTCTAGCTCTGGAAAGACAATCATTTCCAACTAGCAATGCGTGTGCTCTGTATATACATGAGGGCCTACTGATACTAAAATTGAATTCATCCATTTATTTGGGAAATTCAATGGGTACCATGCCCGACTTTCCTGTAAGACATATGGGGCCCACTAATTTCTTATGATATTATGCTCTGTCTTGCTTAGTTGTATACACATGCGAGCCTACTAGCCTGCACCATTATCTCAACCCATATATATCTGAGAAGAGCGGTGTGTTCTATGCTTGATCACGCTAATATGGAATTAACATATACCACTAGATGCCAAGAAATATGGCGTACTATACACAAAATTTATCTGAAATTATTCACTATATATACAATGTATATGCTCGATGTGTCAAAACATCTAAAAACTAAACTATGGAACTGTTGGGCCTATTCCCCACAAACTAACAACATAAAATCTTCCACAAAAGTTTTTTGAAATCTCTAATATATTCTCAAAAGACAGAGGCTATACCTGCCCTGGAATTATTCCCAGTTCACCCTGGCAGATTATGCAATGTAAACACCATTGCAAGCAAATCACAAAGTGATTAATTACCACTGGAACTCCAACAGAGTAAGAGTGTCAAATTTCCATCATTAAAGCTACACATGCCATGATGTCCACCACATGGGTGAATCTATTCATGTAACAGTTTTGAATTTTTGCAGGAATTTTAAATTCCATATAATTGCAACATTGACGGGCACTAAACAACCTGGGGAATCTACACTATAAAGAGATTTCACCATTTAAAGCAAATCACCAGAAGTGATTAATGAGCCTACCAGCTCCCTGAAGATATTTCAGATATCGCATCATTAATCTACTGACCAACAGCATATGCCACATGTGTGAATTGATTGCTAACAAGCCGGATTAAACTGGTTATGTCTAGTTCACAGGTCTAATATAAATTCCTAAAATAAACTTTTATATTCACACGTAAAGTGTCGGCCCTAGAAAGCGCTGTTGTAAAGACAGGTCAAGCACATCTAGGTTGCATATAATATGCAAATGCAGAATAATTCTGCATCGAAAACTAAATAAAATAGGCATTAACTATGCTGGTTCAAATCGACTGCTCTAATAAAATAAGAACCACAATGGAATCACTAAAATTCCGTGCTCAGAAGTGCTCATTAAAGTGGCATATAATACGTTGAGATATAAAATTAGTACATACTGTGTACTACCACGGTAATGGCACTACCGGCCTCAACAAATCAGGCCAATCACATTTAAAATAGGCATATATTATGCCAAGATATTTAACACGCAATTCCCTGAAGAGATTCTGCGTTATCGCTATTATACTATAGTGAAAAAGTGAATCGAAACATATGCTCAATTTAAATCATGACCATCCGGGCAATGTAGGAACATGGGATACAGACCACTAGTCTGTGGGTGATTGTTGAGTATATTTCACAATAAAACATTTAAAAATAATCATCGATGCACGTGCCATATGCATTTTGCATATCATCACTGCTCTCTTCTGTAGAGGCATTATTATCAGTCCGAGCCTCTTGGCCTAATTTTACGAGCACGCAGCTTGGTGCGAAGCTCATTAAGGGTTATATCATCTCCGTCTACAGATCTGTTCGGACCTGGTGTTTTCAGCGTCAGAATCAGAGCGGGGGGAAGGGGACACGACATTGCGTTCCGATAATAGTGTTGCCTCTTACGGGCCAACTTATTTTGGTGCGATTGTCTTTGTAATAGACAGGGTCGCCCATCTCAAAAGATTTCCTCTTTTTTTTCGCCTACCTTTCTTGGTAGGTTTTCTGTCGCTTTTAGCAGACTGTTGATGTCAATGCATCAAATGAAATGAACTATGCATTTCTTGCATCACCCACATACTTGTGATGAGGGCGGAAATTGGTTTTGTGTCGCTTTTTAGCAGACTGTTGATATCAATGCATCAAATGAAATGAACTATGCATTTCTTGCATCACCCACATACTTGTGATGTGGGCGGAAATTGGGGGTTTGTGTCGCTTTTTAGCAGACTGTTGATGTCAATGCATCAAATGAAATGAACTATGCATTTCTTCCATCACCCACATACTTGTGATGAGGGTGGAAATTGGGGAGTAGGGGAATATGACTGAGTTTCAACCTTGCCTAAGAACATCCCTTTCTAAGTTTATAGAACTTGTCAGTATCATTGATATTGACAATGTATACAGGGATCTGACATAAAGAAGTAAGGTCATTAACATTAATGACTGCATCACTTAAGTTCAAGCCAGGCTGTTCAGGTAAGAGACAACTCTGGGGCTTGAAAAGTGCTTCCTTCTTATGTCTAACAAGGCTTGAAATTTCTCAATCAGGTATATTTTCGAGTAATATCTCGATTATCAGCCTTTATCGACTTCGTTGGATACTGAGAAGACGAAGTTCGTTGTTTATGGCCAATATTTCTGCTTGGGAATAAATTTATTCCAACTTTTTGATTTTCCCAAATTTTAATATTCGGATGGCCATTTTGGTAGCCATCATACAGAACAAAATTAATTTCTGTTTTTCGGGGATTTTTCGATTGCCCGTAATGTAATAGGTTACTGAAAGATTGATTTGATTGTTTTGAAGCGTTTTGTCCCTTAAAGGGGCACTTAATTTGTGATTTTAGAAAATTCCAATTTTTCGGATTTTGTAGTGATTTTTCAGTTTTATTATCACTTGGCGAGGTGAATCGCGGATTTATAGATTGTCTCTCTCGATTCGCATGCGTTGTATGCGTTCGTTGTGGATGACCATCTTTACGGAAGATAGACCCACGGGTTGTCAAATTTTCGAGTTCGTGGTTCCGCATGTATAGTGTTAATTGTATTTGTCGTCTTGTGGCGGAAGTATTATTCATTTTATTTAGCTCAATTGAGTTCTCCAATGATTTCTTGTTCGATTTTACTCGATCACCATATGACACTTCGGAATGCAAATGACTGTGCACCGATTTGACATGAATGTCGCCCATATAAAAATGTACCTGGGTAAATCTTGGTGTTTACCTAGGTATACCCCGGTACATATAGGTTTTACCCTGGTTCCACCCAGGTCACACCCAGGTAACACCCAGGTAAATCAGGGATTTATATAGATTTACCCAGGTGTTTTCTATATATGTTAGGTATAAACCCCAGTTTACCCGGGTTTTTACGGATTTACACCCGGGTATTTACACCAGGTATTTACACCCAGGTATTTACACCAGGGTTTCGCCCAGGTATTTACTACAGTGTTCACCCGGATATATACACCTGTGGTATTTTGTTAAACTGTATAATCTGCATTGAAGTCACCTTATTAACCCTTTCTATATTACAGCACCATTGGCGTGTAGTTACCTTATTAACCATTCTATATTAAATCATTAATTGACAGGTAGTTACCTTATTAACCCTTTCTATACTAAGTAACATTGGTGAGTAGTTACATTATTAACCCTTTCTATATTAAAGCACCATTGATGTGAAGTTACCTTATTAACCCTTTCTTTATTAAAGCATCATTGACGCGTAGTTACCTTATTAACCCTTTCTATATTCAAATATCATTGATGTGTAGTTACAATGTTAACCCTTTCTATAGTATAGCATCATTGGCGGGTAGTTGGCTCCTTAACTCTGTATATACCAAAGTATCATTGTCGTATATAGTTACCTTATTAACCCTTTCTATACTAAGTACCGTTGGCGTGTAGTTGCCTTATTAACCCTTTATATATTAAAGCATTAATTGACAGGTAGTTACCTTATTAACCCTTTCTATACTAAGTATCATTGGTGAGTAGTTGCATTATTAACCCTTTCTATATTAAAGCGCCATTGGCGGGTAGTTACCTTATTAACCATTTATGTATTAAAGCATCATTGACGTGTAGTTACCTTATTATAACCCTCTCTATATTAAAGCATCATTATTGCTGGGTAGTTATCTTATTAACCCGTTCTATACTAAGTATCATTGGTGAGTAGTTACAGTATTAACCCTTTCTATATTAAAGCATCATTGACGTGAAGTTACCTTATTAACCATTTCTGTATTAAAGCAGCATTGACATGTAGTTGTTAACCCTTTCTATATTAAAGCATCGTTGACGGGTAGTTGCCTAATTAACCCTCTATATACTAAAGTATCATTGTCGTGTAGTTACCTTACCAACCCTTTCTATACTAAGTATCATTGGCGTGTAGTTACCTTATTAACCTTTTCTATATTAAAGCATTAATTGACAGGTAGTTACATTAAACAACCCTTTCTATACTAAGTATCATTGGTGAGTAGTTACATTATAAACCATTTCTATATTAAAGCGCCATTGACGGGTAATTACCTTATTAACCATTTTTGTATCAAAGCATCATTGGCGTGCAGTTACCATATTATAACACTTTCTATATTAAAGCATCATTGACTGATAGTTACCATATTAACCCTTTCTATATTAAAGCACCATTGGCGTGTAATTACCTTATTAACCCTTTCTACGTTGAAGCAATACTTGACAGGCAGTTACCTTATTAACCCTTTTTATAATGAGTATCATTGGTGATTAGTTACATTATTAACCCTTTCTACAATAAAGCATCATTGACATGTAGTTATCATAGTAGCCAGTTATATATTAAAGCATCATGGACGGTAGTTACCATATTAACCCTTTCTATATTAAAGCACCATTGGCGTGTAATTACCATATTAACCCTTTCTATATTAAAACATCATTGACGTGTAGTTACCCTATTAGCCCTTTCTATATTTAAGCATCATTGACGTGTAGAACTTTATCTTATTAACCCTTTCTTTATTAAAGCATCATTGACATGTAGTTACCTTAGTAACCATTTCTACACTAAAGCATTATTGACGGGTAGTTACCTTATTAACCCTTTCTATATTAAAGCATCATTGACAAGAAGTTAAATTATTAACCTTCTATAATAAGTATCATTGCCGTGTAGTTAGTTACCTTATAAAACCTTTCTATATTAAGACGTCGATCATTGACGGGTAGTTGTTACCTTATTAATCATTTATGTATTCAAGCATCATTGACGAGTAGTTACCTAATTACTTGAAGTTTATTATGACAGTATGACAATACACTACCCCGGACAAATGAAGCAATATCATACTTTATCAAACAGCCTAGCTATAATTAGTGAACATTAAACTGACAAACAGACAATTTTCAGGGCCATTATTTAATATTAAAGGGATACAAAATAAAGAGATTTCTAATTATCAGTAAGAATTATTCTCTAAGTGATACTTATTATTTCAAATAAATGATTGCATATACTATAGTAGACCATATACCAACAGGAAAATATTAGTGAATACAATTATTGTGTTTCAAAATTCGTTTCGTTTCGTTTCTGCAGCCAAATTACAATCTTAACTTTTAGTTATCGTTCTTCAAAATGGAGCGCGGATAATTCCTTGTGGTATTTTGAGTTAATTTTGTCGCGAATCAACGCGGATTGACAGAAGGAAATGGTGTATTGGCTACAAACGGATAAACTGTGGACTTATATATAAGATTCGCCGATTTCTCCCCATGGATGTGCGCAAATATCGAAAAAGACTGAATTTCATGTGACAAAAAATATTTCAATTCCCGGAACAGTAAGAATTAAGCTGCGATAACGAAACGGATCAACTATAGTATTGAACAGTACCTCAGCTACCTGGCCATAACCAGAATATTTTCTCAAAATTGAATTTGTGGTACCGGTACAATCATGATGTAGTGCCAGTGGCCTGCTCATAATGCACCTGTCCAGAAGAAGAAGAATTGAGAAGTTTGAAGATCATGGACTACGCAGACACCATCTGGGACCCCTACCAACAAAATCACATCGACAAGCTGGAAAGAATCCAGCGTAGGGCAGCCCGTTTCATTAAAAGAGACTATAAGAGCAAAGAAGATGGATATATGACCAAGATCCTCTATGAGCTAGATTTACCAACATAGCAGAAACGGCGGAAAATAAATCGGCTGGGATTCATGAGTAAGGTGGTGGGTGGATTGGTCCCGGCTATCCCGCCTAATCAATACTTTACACCCGAAACAAGGCGTCTTAGATCGCAGAGCTAAGTTCTGACAGGCTACGTCACCAGCCAAATTCCTCGGCACCTAATTTAAAGGAACAACAGTCAGTGCTACGAGGCTATACCATACGTGTCAGCTCAGTTCGCTAATTCCACATTTGTTCGAACTATATGCGACTGGAATCAGCTGGAGGAATCCTTAATCCTACAACAACAGCCTGTGGATTCCTTCAAGAGTGCGCTGAAGGAAAAGATCTGAGACTCTCTCGCCCGCTGCGAAATTACCATAATTGGGATCTGCAACGTAACCATTCAGATTCAGATTGATCCACGATAGTAAGGGGTCAGTACATGTAGTAAGTACTGATAGTGATAAGCCTGCTGTACAATAATACTACTTTTGCTGTTTTACTGGTCTTAACTGAGTACTGTGTCAATGTGACATTGTTAATTCAGTTCCACTCTAATATACATTAACTGGCAATGATGCATCTGACGCTATTAAAGGCACCGGTAATCCCTAAATACCAGGAGGACGCGGCGTAGAAACTTGGTACAACAGTTGTTACACGACAAAGAAAATTATCAACAAGCTTAGTGAGCGTCATCATCAAAATTGCAAATTAAAACACGGCAATGGTAAATTGGTAATCCCTACATACCAGGAGGACAAGGCATTGAAACTTGGGACAACAGTTGTTACACGGCAAAGAAATTTAAAACACACTGTGCACAGATGAATGTTTATACATGTACTGTGCAGTCGAGATCACCTGGACTACAAATATTTGAGGATTATACTATTTGATGAGTAGATGCGTGACTGATAAAAGAATTAGAGACTCCATATTTACTCGGAAGATAACAGTATACGATGCCATACAGTTGTTCCATAACACCACAACCTTTGGTGGATATTAACAGTAAAACTAATGAAAATGATGAAAGCCAGACTCAACATCAAGACAACATGTGCATGCATAAGTGACGGTTCAATGATTTTGACTCCATCAGATGATATTTAAGCGACACCAATTTTTAAGTCTGGTTTACGATGTGGGGAGAAAAAAAGTAGATGCAGGAGGGAAAAAAATAAAAATAAAAAAGATTGTCCCCCCAATTTATATCAAGTAAATCGTGGAATTTTACATAAATTTTACAAAAATTGTGAAAAAATGTTTTTGAATGAAATTCTGTTCAAACCAAACAAGACATATCTTGTCATGAAATACATGAAAATATGGATCTGTAAATGATCATAAGCAGAACCGGATGCGACAGCACATGAAAATCAGTACGCGTGTAAAATATTTTGGGACAAAAAAAAAACAAAACAAATTCATGAAATGGAAACAAAGTTGTAGGAGGTGTTCGTAAACCAGACTTAAAAATTGGTGTCGCCTTAGGCTCATGTTAACACAGGATCACATATTCTCAAAATAATTGTCTCCCTCAAGTTGGCCTCAACCATACTAGTATTTATATTTGATAGAACCTCAGTGAGACCATGTTGAAAATTACCATCAATGCAGTTCCAGTGTTGACGCAACGCGGTCATGTTACTTCAAACCAGTTGCAATGTTCCTTAGGCCAAAGAAAAAAGATACTATGTTTCCGTACATCGACCGACCCTAAAAATAACCCGCCGACCCTAAACTTTTTATTGATATTTTGAGAAAAAGTCAAAATTTTCGCAATTTTAATATCCTGAGAGTGGATCTCCTGCCTGCTTTATGTCTTGTTTGGGACTTATGGAACACTATCAACAGACATGGTGGGTGTGTATCTGTATATATACATGTAAAGAGGTTATCACTGCATATATTAGGGGTATACATGTACTAGTAGCTACTGTTTCCAAAAACCAGGCATGCTCGGTGGGTGTACTGGCTACCCCCAGACAATGGGATGTAATCGTCACAATACATGTACGGTATAATGGCGGTATTATTGGTAAAATTCTTATAAAAAGTTAGTGACATCAATTTTGTACCAAGTTTATAGCCAAATTTATGAAAATGTGGTATTAGATATAATAAAAAACATACGTAAGCATGAAGTAAGTTTGATTTTTTATCAATCTTAATGTATATTTCCACTGTGTTGATCAAGTAATACTTTCCCCATGGCACGGGTTGGCATTTTATGTCACTTTGGTCGAGGTAGTTCAATATTTCTGCAGCTGGATAAAAAATATCAAAATAAAATAAAATAAAAAAAATTCCCTACCTACCTACCCTAAATTTTTTTACTGGAAACATACAATCTTTTTTCTTTGGCCTTTAGCATGGTAATTCGTGAAAATAAATGTCAATGCAACTTACTCTCAGGCTCCAAATAAAAGTGCAGGCCCAAATAATAGTGCGGGGGGGGAAATTCCATTGAAAGTTAATAAAAGTACAGACCAAAATAATAGTGCAGGGGGAACTCTGAGCAAAACATCAACTGTGGTTAACCAAATAATTTTTATAGCAGGTTCAGGTATACGAGTCAACATGTACTAGTAGTACAGGTACATGTATGTATCATGTGGTGTTTTTTTGGTTTGCCAAATACTTGAATATGTACTACTCTTGAGTGCCTAATGTACGATTATTAAAATCGAGGTAAAATTCCCACCTGTACGATCGTTATTTGGTCCTGTACGTTTATTAAATTAACCAAAAGAAATAATTCACCAATCTTAAATTGTGTTATTCATATAAGAAATGAACGGCAGTTTCAATGCGGTCATGGGGTTTTGACCGCGAGAAAAAATCAGCAAACTTCGGGGTTCATGCAGAGTTTGCTGATTTTTTTAACGCGGTCAAAACCCATGACCACGTTGAATCCGCCGTTTATTATTTATATTTATATACTTAAATTCATTATGAACTAGGATTGTATGTCTTTCCCATTATTTATTCATCTATTTAAACAAACGCATGGAGTTCAGTAATCAGTTCAGACAGTTCGAATCCTTGTTTTTTGGAAAACCAAACATTTTGAGAATCCGTTCATGGAGAACGGAAGAAACGCAATTTCACAGTAAAGTATAAACATATGACAAAATGTCTTGTTTAGCTAGTAACTAATGTAGACGTGTTGATCATTTTTACATCTGAATCATATAGAAATCTTGAATTTGTGCTGATTTAAATTTTCATAGCTTAAAAATATTAATAAACGTGCAGACCCAAATAAGCACTGTGCAAGGGGGGGGGGATTTCCCAAGAAAAATAATAAACGTGGATGCAGCTGGTGCATGCATATTTATTTGGAGCCCAAGAGTAAAGAGGTGGAGGTGAATGTTACATGTAAGTTGTTATTAACGAAATGGAACGATGCCTTTAATAGGTTCCACCAGCAATAAGTCGCGACTTCTTTATATTGGCCTGACAGATTGGTTTTTGTTGGCGTCATGCCTGTCGACCATTATGATGGCCACATATATTGTCATATAACAGCGATTTACGATCTGTCTTGTTGGCTCATAATATAAATTAAGAAAGTGGCCTTGTGTTCGTTCCTTGCGTAAAAAAATATTTTTTAGTACAAACGTCCTCATTGATTGTGTCCCTCGACTCCTTGTGTAATTGGTCAAGTAACTTACATGTACATGTATGTACATGTACAGACCACTCACAAATTTCTTAGAAAAGCGACCACATGTTCGAATCTACTTTGCGATTTTGGAGCAACGCATTTGTAAATGCGTTCATATTTTAACACATTTACCTTGATTTATTCACAAACAAATGTCTTGATGCAGGCCTTAAAATCCATCAGATTTTTGGCAATAATCAAAATGTTAGTGTTTCACTTTCTACAGGGAATCAAGACTTTTTACTAGAATCAAAATGAGAAACATGATTCTCAGATTCTGATTATAAAACAATTAATGTCAACAGTGTTTATTTATGTTTATTCCATTTTGAATGGAAAACTACATCATGAATGTCCGATTCCGAACATATACATGTACACCAGGAGTGGGAAAATAACACAGAATTATTCAGATGTGAATTTAAATTAAACAAAATTATAACTAAAATTGCAAAATACACTATCGTATCGTTATTTGGGTGTTCATACTAGTATACTTTTTCGGCGCAATGATCGGTAATTTCAATGCGACTGCGATTATTCCCAATGCAGTGCATTTAATCTAAATGCTGTCATTAAGGCATTTACAAAGTGGCGTGACACAATGCACCCTCAATGCATTTTAAATGCAACAACCACATTTCATTGATCCACGTTGTAAAGGACATTTATTTTTAGAATACATGTATGTACGTGTATATAACCACAAGAATAAAGAACAAATCAACTGTTTTTATTACTTTGTAAACCTCTGATGTTTCCCATACAGTATACATTTGTATATTATAAACCATGTTACAGTAATTCTAGAGCTAATTAATCGACTCCTTAACTACAGCAGAATTATGGGTAACTTTTCAGGATTTAGTCCGAAATATGGCTTGTTGCCATTCATCGGAAAGCTCTCACCGAGAGCTTTCCGATGAATGGCATCAACCCATATTTCCTACTAAATCCTGAAAAGTTACCCATAATTCTGCTGTAGTTAAGGAGTCGATTAATTAGAGCATTACTGTATATCCTCTATAACTGTTTATTCAACATCACGTGCTGCAATCCATAAATGCGGTTCAGATTTCGATGTCCGGTTCAACATTATTATCATATGGTTTGATAGCATAAATACTCAGTTTGGAATGTTATACCATACAAGTTTTACGAGTTGCTCTTGCTCAAGAATGGATAAATTTATAAACCTGATTTTTGGCGCATTAGTTAGAATTATATTTTTGCACAAGAACACACCACAAATATCGAACTGGACATCAAAAGCAGAACCGGATTGTATCGATTGCATAAACATAAGAAGTTGGTCACTGACCGACAATTGCTATTTTCTGGTGTGGTTTATAGGACTACCGTACGCAATGCCGACTTAAAAATAAAAATTCACATAAACATCGCATGAAGCGGTCTATCCACAAACTCAGGTATTCGGTAATTCCAAATGTATGAACTATCACCATGATATCCCGGTATATCATTGTCAGGACTGTTTGTACAAAAGGTTGTTATTCTACTATGCATAATTTTGCTATATCATTGTACTCGGACTGTATTGCAATGTAATATATCAGTACATGTACCGGTATACTGGGTGCACATTATATACATGTAGGCCTACTTTCACTTTAGTACATGTATGTGTCATAAAAGACTCATGTTGTTAAATTGAAAAAAAACATGTGTGAAAACAGAGAGAATACATGTACATGTGCCGGTACTATATACCTCTTTGTGTGCTGTACTACCGGTACTATTCATGTACATGTACTACACTACAATAAGAGAAATTTTAATTGATTCTGCTGCCCTTGTGCCACAGGCCTCAAACAAGTATCTGTAGCCAGGCCCACCAGTACCAGGCTACTAGTAAATGAAGTACTGAAAGTGTCACATCATTAATCGAGCCCAATCTTAGTTATACTAGTCTCTTGTGTAGTTTGGGTTACTATTAATAAGATATTTAATGAATGTTTGGAATGTATGGTAGCATTCTTACCTGGATCAACATATGCCATGCACAACGCTGGTCATCATATCATCACCGCTGTTGGCAGTAAACCGCTCATCGGGCTATAACAGTTAGAGTTTTCCATACCAGGGCTAATCTAATCAGTTAAAATTAGTCATTTTAGAGGGAATACCAACCAGTGGAAGACGTACAAAAAGTCATGTATATTCAGATATCAGTTTTCGAGAAAAAACCCATCTTAGTCGAGCGGACTTAGAATATCGGGGTAAACTTAAATTTCATTCAGCAACACTTTCACAGCAGAATATAAAAATAGTACATTATAATCACTTACAGTACATGTACATGTAGCCCAAGTGCAGTGCTAGCCTATATTATATACTACCAAAACTTTTGGTCAGTTTCTCGATGACTGACACTTGTAAACGCTTGAACGTGTACTATATAGTACATGTACATGTACATGTGTACCGTATGTGAATTAAAGATCTTATTAGTGACACAACAGGAGGCTAGACATACATTTGTAACTACAGTAATGCTCTAATTAATCGACTCCTTAACCACAGCAGAATTACGGGTATTAAACTCGGGGAGAGCTTTCCGATGAATGGCAACAAGCCATATATCCGACTAAATCCTGAAAGTTACACATAATTCTGCTGTGGTTAAGGGGTCGATTTCTTAGGGCACTACTGTATCTGTTTTAGTGCACATCAAATGTATTTGTTGTCTTTCCTCTTGTAATTTGTCTTTGGTTGTGTGAGCCATTTCGATGGACAACTACATGTACTGACATCAAATGACTGAAATGAGTCAAAATTTAGCAGTGCAGCCAATTATATAGATAAACAGAATTAAATAGCATCCAAATTCCAAATGAGCATAAATGATAAAACAAACTTTATTGAGCACTCTTTTAATACTAGTAATTACAGCTACAATGAAAGCACCTAATAAAAATTCTAAGTTTGGTAAAACTGTCTGTATACAAAGTTTATCTGGCCGTGATGAATAAAACCTATAAATGGGATCATATACATGTATGTTAGATATCATTACATGATTATTTGAAAACACATATCCGTATGGAAAACAAACTATTTTACCACTGGCCAAGTGGTCCTGCTAATATGCTATGATGCTGGTGGTCCTGCTGAATTGCTATGATGCGGGTAGTGCAATTCATAGCAATTAAGCAGGACCCAACCGCATCATAGCACATTAGCAGGAACACTTGAACAGGGTATATTTACAGTGTCAAATCGAATGGGCATCTTTTAACAATATTTTTGAACAATTTCCTAGAAGTGTTCGAAAATTGAGAACTGAATTTCAATTTTTTTTTATGAGGTTTTGATTGAAAAATTTCTAACTTAGCTCATCAGGATTAACATTGTCGCACAGCTATATTCTCTTTCCCAACAAAGTCTATAGAACATACATGTAAAATTACAGCTATGCTTTAATTAATCAACTCGCCTTATATTACTCGGGTATTACTGCAGTATTCAGGCGTGTTCATGCGATCAACCGCAGTCAGTTATACCGCCGCAGAATGTGGTCCACCTCACATTTGCAGTTAGGCTGTATTTTTCATGCGATGTTTATATGAATTTTGTTTTAAAGTTGACATTGTAATCACACCAGAATTTTTTTTTATTGTTTCAAAATGTCTAGATAGAATTCAGAATTTTTGTGGTAAAAACAATTAACTTGGTTATCACAGTTAACGCATATTACTGTGGTAAGATTACCAGCGGATACCGCATGTCAACAGGGACTGCATGCTCTAATTAATTATCAGGTTTAACATGTTTATACTGGATACAGTTCATTTTAAAGGTACTCAATCCGGTTCGATGATACCCATATAATCAGATTCCAACATCATACATTTGTATTTAGAAAGGCTGCTTCAGTTACGGTATCAGAATTGATTAATTGCCCTAAAATAATGCTAACCACTGTCAACTAAAGTATACAATTGCCTGACATATGTTATTTATCAACATGTTGTTCTACAAAATTTGGCCTTATTATCAACAGAAAGCCTCTTGATTTTAGAGTTATCCATCTTCATCTGAAATTTGGTCCGAGACCGTGGGCCACTATTAATTCTTGATCGTGAAAAATAGTATATTTCAAAAATTGATATCTAATAACTCTGAGCTTTGATACCGGTAGGTGGTGGGTTCCTCGACTCGTACCAAATATCTTTTACCCCTCCAAGTCCAAATAAAGAGTAATGTGCGAGCATTAATTCAGGGGGCCCTTAATCAGATTATGCATCTTTAAATTCAAATACAGTTTAAAGATGCATAATCCGATTAAGTGCCCCTCATTTGCTATTTACATATACATGTATATGGAATCGGGGGGGGGGGGGGTAAAAATATTTTAATCAAGTCGAGGGACCCACCTACATGTATCAAAGCTACATTAGTTATTAGATATCAATTTTTGAAATTTTAATATTTATCACCATCGATACTTAATAGTGGCCCAGAAAAATTTGACGAGCCGACGGTCTCAGACCAAATTGCGGATGAAGATGGATAACTCTAAAATGAAGAGGCTTTGTGTTGATAATAAGGTCAAACTTCGTCGAACAGCATGTTGATAAATATAACGTATCAGGCGATTTTATACTATACATGTAGTTGACAGTGGTTAGCATTATTTTTGGGCAATTAATCGATTCTGATATTACTGAAGCAGCATTTCTAAAAAAAATGTTGTTGTTGGAATCTAATTATATGGGGACCATCGAATCTGATTGAGCACCTTTAATAGTTAGCTATATGAGTTATATACACATAAGGGGACACCAATTTTTAAGTCCGGTTTACGAACACCTACAACTTTTTTTCCATTTCATGAATTTTTTTTATACTTTTTTGTCCCAAATTTGTTTACACGCGTACTGATTTTCATGTGCTGTCGCATCCGGTTCTGCTTATGATCATTTGCAGATCCATATTTTCATGTATTTCATGACAAGAAATGTCTTGTTTGGTTCAGAATTTCATTCGAAAAGTTTTTTTTCACAAGATTTACTTGATATAAATTGGGGGGGGGGGGGACAATTTTTTTTATTTTTATTTTTTTCCCCTCCTGCATCTACTTTTTTTCTCCCCACATCAGCCCACATGTTCGTAAACCAGACTTAAAAATTGGTGTCGCCTAATAGACATTTAAACTTTGAAAATTGTAGGTTTCCGGATGATAACTTCAGTTTGCGTGATCATATCTGAACCAAAATACAGGTCAAGTTAGAATATAGGTGTGCTCCGCTCATTTTTGCGAGAGTTATGGCCATTTTTCGACTTAGAATCGTGTTAATTTCTGGTTTCCGCATCATAATTTTAGTTTGTGTGATCAAATCTGAATCAAATTTGGTATGATAGTTTATTATCCACCATTTCATGGGACACTGGTTGGATTGTTCTGAAATGTAGTATCGGATTTAGGGGACCTTGATATATTTTTCAGACAAGCTGATGCCCCAAAGAAGCCACTTTTTCTCACATTTGCTGAAATAGTATCCAAAACATCAACATATCAAGAGCCATTAGACTGAATTAGATAAAAATATATCACTTGGGTCTGTTTAAGCTGGAAAATACTCAAAAATTTTATAATTTTCTGCTATTATATCTGCATACTAGCCTTTTTGCTGAATCGTGAATGCCGGTTATATTGCCGTGTGAAATCCTAGTACCAGATAACATTGGGTATGTACATGTATATAGCATACCACCTGAAAATGGCTTGAATATCACATACCAAAGCGGGGTGGGGGGTGTGTGTGACACCCTCCTTGATCATAGTCTGTATTCTACAGGGTATGTTAACTGTTTCGAGTTGGTGCAATTAATGTGATTGTTTAATCTCTACCATCTGAAATCTATTTATAGCATATTTTGCTATCTGATCAATATTGCTACTTAGTACTGATATAAAACAGGATAAAGATGGTGTGTCTCTTTCCCGAATGTTCTGTTTACATGTACATTTGGGGGTTTATGAGTCAAATAATATCAGACAACATGTCCTTCTAACACTAAGAAATAATATGTTCTTATGAACCAGGACAAAATATGACTATTTCTGGAGCATTACAGCACATTATTACAAATCTATATTTGTAAGCAGTAAGATAATGACAGGAAACATGTCCTCAGACTAAGAAATAATTTTTTGGTGTGTATTTCACACCACAGCTCATGTGTATACTCACATTAGTTTATGTCATTCAAAGGGAGAAACCCATTTAGAAAGTTTAAATGAGACAAAACTACCTCACTGTAGATGTAGTTGCAAGGTACAACATGTACATGTATTCTGGTAAATGACATTGGAACTAAAATAATGATTTTTGTGTCCACCGGTATGTCATGTACCGGTACTAGTATACATTGCAACTACATGTACATGTAACTTGCCTAACATACCATATACATGTATGAAGAGGGACTTTGCAAGTGTTTTTTAATCAAAATTTTAACCCAACTCTTGTTGTCAGTAAGTTTTAACCCATGCAGTTTAATGAGTTTATATATTTATATATTACATGTGTTTCTATACATGTATTTTATCTTTAGTTAGTTTGTTGTCCTTGAATAAACTTGTATTGCTGCACAATCAGTTTCCTTAATGTTCTATTATACTAAAACAACTCCATTGATAACAATACCCCTGCATCCCATCAAAATCTACTTCATTGCCATCCTCATCATTTCACTTTGGTATCCCCACCCAGGTGTACCTTGGTGTTATTCACCCAGGTGTTCCTTGGTGTTTCCTACCCATGTGTACCTTGGTGTTTTCTTACCCAGGTGTACCTTGGTGTTTTCTTACCCAGGTGTACCTTGGTGTTTTCTTACCCAGGTGTACCTTGGTGTTTTCCTGCCCAGGTGTACCTTGGTGTTTCCTTACCTGGGTGTACCTTGGGGTTTTCTAACCCAGGTGCATCTCAATGGGAAATCCACCTGGGTAAGAAAACACCAAGGTACACCGGCGTAAAAAAAACACCAAGGTATACCTGGGTGGGGAACACCCAGGTAGGAAACACCAGGGTACACCTGGGTGAATAACACCAAGGTACACCTGTGTGGGAAACACCCAGGTAGGAAACACCAGGGTACACCTGGGTGAATAACACCAAGGTACACCTGGGTGGGACCCCACGTAGGAAACACCAGGGTACACCTGGGTGAATAACACCAAGGTAACCTGGATGGGAAACACCCAGGTAGGAAACACCAGGGTACACCTGGGTAAATAACACCATGATACACCTGGGTGGGGAAACACCCAGGTAGGAAACACCAGGGTAGACCTGGGTGGGAAACACCCAGGTAAGGCACACCTGGGTGTGGTCACCTGGGTAATTACACCCAGGTTTACCCATACCAGGGTTTTTATCCAGTTTCAGGTGGGTAAATCATGGTAAAACCCAGGTTTCGCGGGGTCTTGATGGTTGGTGGATGTCTTGGTATATAGATTTTTACCTGGGTTTCGGCCCAAAAAACCTGGGTGGATTTACCCAGGTACATTTTTATATGGGCGGCGTTGAGTCGCGCGGTGTCAATCATTTTTACTCTGGGTCTGGCAGAGTGTATATACTTTGTACTCTCATGACCAGATATGTTTTTACTATGTGAATCGTAACATAGACACCGCATGCTTTTAGTATGTAACATAATTATCATATGTTCTAGATAATCTGTGTGGTGTTAGTGGTTTTTCATGTTTAGATTGTACATCGCGTAGAGTTGGTTTTAAATTCTGATAGACCACATTGGAGACAAATTGATGCTTCGCCACGTACGGGTTGTATTCGTTTAAAGAGGGATTCTGTTTTTTATTTTGAGTTGTTGTTTGTTCAACTCTTGTTTTTATTGTGTTTACCTGTTTGATTTCGTGTTTAATTTATTTAACTTCTTAATGTGCATAGCTGTTCTTTTTTCTTTTTCTCTTTAAGTTGATTTTCAACGCCATTAGGTTTATGTGACTTTTCAACTTGTATTAGTAGTTTTACTAGTTGGTCTATTGTGTGCTGTATCCATTGCACATAATTTTGGTGATTCAGTTTTAATTATATTTAATTTATCATCATTTTTAACAAGTTTAAACTTTGAACTGGAATTTTGATTTTTCATAAAGCTTTTTGGTTTATGGTACATGTATTTTCTTTTCTTTTTTAATGTCTGGAGGACAATCAGTTCCAGGACACTATACCTATTCTTAGGATAAGTAATTTGAAAATTGGGCAGATGTTTTCTTGGTTTTATTTGTGCCAATACGGAACGGTTTCGAGTAAGGCATGGACTTTTGCCAATTGTTCCGGGTTCAAGTCGTTTTGAATTCGGGAAGCCAGGATGTTAGAAATGTTTTGATGAGCCATGGTGTTTAGAAAAGGTGGGCTAGAAAACGTCAGATTCTATGGTCTTAGGTGTACTCACCTATCTTCATCCTTGAAATTGTCGTCGTGGTTGATCCGTGCTCACAGCACATATGATAGATTGTTGTTGTAATTGGGAATTAATGACCTCTAGCAGATCTCCAGGGAATGTTTATAAAAATGTCAGATTTCACTTGACATGTGTAGGCATACCCCGCATACAGTTGGAGCCAAAGTAAATGCTTCTTATTAATGATTCTGTCAGTAAAAATTATTTTTGGGACCAGGGTGGCAGAAGCAGTGAACTTGAGTAAAGGGCCAGGGGGCACAATATATATATATATATATATATATATATATATATATATATATATATATATATATATAATTGACCATGGAGTTAAATACAATTTTTTTTTTTTTTTTTGGAGTTATGTCCCTGGCCCCGCCCACATTTGACCCAGTTACCTCATTTGTACATATCTGAACTCCAGTCACACAAGGATCCTTCATACCAAATATGAACCCATTTGGCCTGATGATATTTGAGAAGAATGTGTTTAAAAGAATTAATATGAAGGGAAAGATTTATGGCCCTCGCTTCGCAACTATTTGACCCAGTGACCTCATTTGAACTAATCTGAATGTGAGTCACCTAGGGAACATCAACACCAAATATGAACCCAATCGGTCTTATGTTTCCAGAGGAGAAGAAGTTCAAAGAATTGTTGACGGACGGGCGGACGGACGATGGACGGATGGACGGACGACGGGCGAGTAGTGATGACTATAGCTACACCGGAGACTTCGTCTCAGGTGTGCTAAAAACCAAAATTGGTTTTGAACTTTGTCCCATATTTGTAACCAAATTAGGTTTTGGTCAAAACCAAATAACAATCGCCAACTGGTTTTGATCAAAACCCAAACTGGTTTTATAAATATGAAACCAATTTTGGTTTTGATCAAAATCAATTTTGGTTTTGATCAAAAATTTCAAAACCCAATTTTGGTTTGGATCAAAACCAAATTGTATGAGTATTTCAACCAAAATTGGTTTTGAACTTTTGTCCCATATATGTAACCAAATTATGTTTTGATCAAAACCAAATATTTGATTCGAGGAACCCACCCATCAAAGCTCAGAATGATCAGATATCGACTTTTGAAGTTTGTTATTTCTCGAGATGTGCAATTATTTCGTTGAACAAAATGTTGACAAATAACACGTTTTGGGAAATTCGATACCATAGTTAACAAGGTTAGCATTATTTTGTTGCAATTAATCGATTCTAAAGCGTATTTTGAAGAAATGTTGTTGTTGGTGTATCTTGATGATATGGGGACCGTAGTGGGTACCTTTAAATTAATTATTATAGTGCCCTTTTAATTGATATAATCTGATATCTATAAGCCGGACAAACGATAAAACGGAGAAATAAAATGAGTTTTCTTGGTATAACGCGTTTCCCATGTCAAGTTCTAACGTCTATGGTTTCTGTGAGTACCTTTAATATTTTGTCAATTCCCAACAACGTTATCTCTCTTATAAAACATCTTCTATCCCCGCTTGCTTGCTGGTTACACATGCTTATAGACAGATACTTATTACACTCTAAAAATCTGCTCCTCTGCGAGACGGATATTTTTGCCTGCGAAGCAGGAGTGAAGAAAGTAGCGTCCTTAGTTACCATGCAACGGACTACAAATATCATCGCGCGCAAGTACTTTTGGGTCGTTTTTGTTGCACTGATAAAATCTCGACCTAATGTAATTATCCGATATAATTATATTAGCTTTGATAAATTCAACGGCAATTTACTATAGAGAATGAAGTGTGGGTGTACTTATAGTGTGTCCAACGTTTTCTCTATTTCAAGTTCAAGGCCAGCCAATATGGTATGAAAAATCAAAGAGAGATTAATCTGTGTTGCATGAAATTTGCAACAATGAATGTAATTGGAATGGGTTTTTTTGTTATGGATTTTATGGATTATTATGTACACATGTACGTACATGAACACCAGAGTCGTTATTTCGTTGGAAAATCTGGATTCCGATTACCGATTAGACCCCGCACGACGTGGTTCGGTAAACGAACATACCAGAATCAGTAAACGAACAGACCGTAATCGTAATCAATCGTTATTTCGTTGTAATCTGGATTCAGATTCTGATTCCTATTATGGACTCACACCTTCGTATTGTAAACAACCGAGATTTCGCCACCTCGGAGTTTAAAAAGACAATAAGACATAACAATCCGTCCCTTGTGTACAAATTATTGCAGAATATAAACGATCTATATCAAAGAATTTAAAATGCGGAGACAATTTTGTGTTATCTAGTGTAAACGGGGAGAATATTACTGAAATTAGTCAAATAATGGTATTGATACAAACGCTGGGGGAGCACTTCGGTTGGTGGCGAAATTGAAGCAAATGATTGTCAATTTCATTGTCACTTTCGTGTCGCATGTCGATTTCAAATTCGGCGGATACGTCACCATTGACCGAATTCACCTGAACCTGCATGGATATGTCTTCTGCTTTGTTCGTTATTATATGTTCCTTCTTATTCAAGAAATAGTAGGATTATATGATGTCGATGGATTATCAGATACACGTATGTACTATCTAGTCTTACAGCAAGTTCATATTTAAAATGTTTTGTTTCGTTAAATGCAGTCGTTTTGCACAATAATCTGTGTATATTGCAGAAACACAGGCATTTCTTGGCCAACGTGCTGCACATTAGTTGGAAAATAAAGCTTTGCACGTACAAGTTCCAGGGACGTGGCTAGAGGTTTCCCATGGGAGTGCACCATTATATTTCCGGCCAATTGCACCCCCACTTGAATCAAACTCACAGGTTCGCAGAATTCCATTTGCACCCCCTTGGAAATATCCAACCTGACACACTCTAAGATTGGAAAATTACCAACTTTTACTGGTTGAAAAATCAAACAAAGAGAAAAGCATGGTGTCAAATTAATGTCCAACTAATGTTGTGTCAGGCATGAAATTTCAAACTGTTGGAAATGTACCAAAGTTTAGTTTAAACATATTTATTTATCAAACTTAGATAACACTATGTTATATAACACATACATTTGTTTATACAGACAATGGGATTGGAGGACAAGTGCTGACTCACTTAATGGTAACCCCTCTCCTATATGTTATTACACTGAAAATTAAATAATTAGTAATGGCAAGGCAACATGACTACCAGAACAAGTTGAACATATATACAGATCACCGGTCACCGGTCTCCCACGAGTTAGTGATAAGTTTGTATATGTATTTGTTTAAAATCGGGTTTGTTTGTTGCTTTTGCTGGCTTGAACGTTTCATTATTTGGAATAGTTAGTCAAAAGAATTCTGATTTTCCTCACGCATGAATGACTGTACAGCTAAGAAAATTGTACCAAAGTTCGGGAGGGGGGGTGTTCGAGACACCACAACAAGCCCCTGTCGCCACGTCCCTGTACAACTGACAAGTTTCGTGTGTTCTCCACAACTTCTTCGGAATTTGATTCAGGAGATCTAGAGCTGTTAGAAATTCTTGCCCTCATCAATAAACACACTTTAACTTGAAAAAAAGTTGCGATTAAGTCGGATTGGCAGCTAATTAGGTGCCATGTATATACACATAGAAGAAAAGCATGACTTTCACAACAAACATGAACGTTATAAATATAAGATACAAATTATATTTGTGTCAAATACATGAGCCATGTTTGACGCTGGGGAAAAAATTAAACATAGTATCGGAGACCACGTGGATTTCAAAATCTGACCTATAATCTGGAATTAGCCACGCCCCCGTAATCTGATTCGGATTCTGAATCCAGATTCTCACGAAATAACGACTCAGTGTATCCATTTAATTTCAATGTTACGTGTATTCTATTTCATGACATCATGTGTTTGTGACATGGTTCTTGGACTCTGGACTGTTGCCTGGAGTCATAGTTGAATTTGTTCTCTAATCAAGGTTTCACAGCTATTTGCTTCCTGAACAAGATTTGTTTCTGTTTTCAAATTGCAAAACATCAATCATATTCTTCTTCTTGCAGTTAGTAACATTCAGTTCAAATTCGTGCAGATATCTTTGTTGGTTCCAACGCGGTTGTTTTTGATGGTGTGTTGTGACCACGTTGTAAATGGCTAAGTACCGCATTCAAATTAAATGCACAAACTTGGAAATCAATGAGTCGATAGCTCCACCCGTTTCCGAGATCTGGTCTGCGCATGCGCGAAGCTGGCGTCGCACGGGCTCGGCGACCCGATAAAATTCGTATCCGGGGCAAGATACATTCACATACCAAATTTCAAGTCGATAGCTCCACCCGTTTCCGAGATCTGGTCTGCGCATGCGCGAAGCTAGCGTCGCACGGGCTCGGCGACCCGATAAAATTCGTATCCGGGGTAAGATACATTCACATAGCAAATTTCAAGTCGATAGCTCCACCCGTTTCCGAGATCTTGTCTGCGCATGCGCTGCACGGGCGTCGCACGGGCTCGCCAATACGACAACGACGACCGCCTGGTCAAACTACAACCACGTACCAAGTTTCGTCCCGATCGGTCGAGAATCGTAGATTTGTATAAATGACATACAGCCAGACAGACAAAAAACAGAGGTCTTCAAAATATATTATAGACTAGCCGATGAGCCCGACGTTGTCCGGGCTATTCAAAAACCAAATTTCAAGTCGATAGCTCCACCCGTTTCCGAGATCTGGTCTGCGCATGCGCGAAGCTGCCGTCGCACGGGCTCGTCGACCCGATAAAATTCGTATCCGGGGCAAGATACATTCACATAGCAAAATGCAAGTCGATAGCTCCACCCGTTTCCGAGATCTCGTCTGCGTATGCGCGAAGCTGGCGTCGCACGGGCTCGACGACCCGATAAAATTCGTATCCGGGACAAGATACATTCACATACCAAATTTCAAGTCGATAGCTCCACCCGTTTCCGAGATCTGGTCTGCGCATGCGCGAAGCTGGCGTCACACGGGCTCGGCGACCCGATAAAATTCGTATCCGGGGCAAGATACATTCACATACCAAATTTCAAGTCGATAGCTCCACCCGTTTCAAAGATCTGGTCTGCGCATGCGCGAAGCTGGCGTCGCACGGGCTCGGCGACCCGATAAAATTCGTATCCGGGGCAAGATACATTCACATACCAAATTTCAAGTCGATAGCTCCACCCGTTTCCGAGATCTCGTCTGCGCATGCGCGAAGCGGGCGCCGCACGGGCTCGCCAATACGACAACGTCCACCGCCTGGTAAAACTACACACACGTACCAAGTTTCGTCCCGATCGGTCGAGAATCGTAGATTTGTATAAATGACAAACAAACATACAGACAAACATGCAGACAAACATACAGAGGTCTTCAAAATATATATGAGATTGACTGCGGTTTAATAGCATTATTTTTGGGCAATTAATCGATTCTGATAACTGGAGCAGGATTTTAAAACGAAATGGCGATCACAATCGCAGATGTTAACCCATCCCCTGGCGATAGTAAATTACTATATGATCGGTATCATATATGAGAGTTTTGGTGTTGAATTATAGAGTATACTGTTATGTACTATTATATACAAATGTACATAACACAAATTAGAATTTATGGGTCACTCACATTTATATAAGAGAATGCACTCGTACAGGATCTGTAATGCTGCACCACCACAGCCTTGGGTTAAATGTGAAAGGTGACCTGGACATGGAATACTTGGGTTAAGAGAGTCCAATTTAAGTTTACTATGATAATATATCAACTTCTACCAACAATATAGATCAAGATAAGCCACCTCACGGCTGATCCATTAATATCAATTACATGTTAATAGCAGAGCTGTCAACAAATCACATGAATTGTTTATGTTGAAAGCTGACATCTCTATTAAACCAATAAAATTTATAATGATCTCAGATAATCTATAGAGTGATATCTTCAGCGGTGCAAGGCAACACATATGTCCAAGTCCACTGTTAATATCATGTGATATGTACTGTTGAATCTTTATTTTAAATTAGATAACACAGCTTTCTTTATCAGATTATCTGCACTTTGGCATAAGAGACATCAGTAACTAATGCAGCCTTATCAATAGCTATAAAGTAGTCCAAAGGCATGGGATGGAATTGGTTAATTGGATTGTCGCTCCAAACAAATTTACCAGTACATAACACAAGCTTTTGGACCGATTTAAACCAAATTTGGTGTGGTGACTCGGGGTACCCTTGGCAGAGTTATAATGGTGTTAGTTTTTTCAAATTTTACTAACTTTAAAAAAAAAAATGTTCTCAATATTTTTTTTTTAAGAGTGAATATTAAAAAAAAGGGCCATAACTCTGTTTAAAATAGTCGGATCAAACCCATATTCGAACTCGATCTGTCTTTTGTACTGAGAAATTCATATACAAAATTTGGTTCCGATCAGATAGAAAATATTTGAGTTATCGCACCATGTGTAAAGTGTCTACGGACAGACAGACGGACGGACGAACGACGTGTGGTCAATCCGGACCACGACATTATGTAACCTCTAACACCGTGGTAAGCTAATTACCACTTCAACACTGCATGTACCGCAGTTGCACCACGATGCATGTGGTCCCTGTTCACAGGCATGGAAATAAAATGCAGTCATTCTCCTTATATCTGTGCAACTTACAGACATGAATGGCCTTCGTCATCTATTAATAGTATAATATATATATATATATATATATATATATATATATATATATCTTTATTTATCCTCCATATATAATGAAGATATAAGTATATAAATACATAACACAAGTAATGCAAATACATATAAGAAACATCAAGGAACATATTTACAAGGGTTAACGGAAGTATTTACTCTCTGGAGTCCAGGCCCGTTTATGGGGAAGAACATTGGACACAAACGTACACAACCCTAGATATATACCTCCAGTACGTTTGTGTAGTCGATCATGACCTCTAGCTATACAGACTCGATCGATCTGACTCAAATTTGGTACAGGGGCAATATGAGCGGGTCCAATTTCACGTGCGACCATGTCCTTGACCTCACTCATATACACTCATAAAGGCATGTTTCTGGACCGATCAAACAATAGTTTTGTTTTTCTCCTGGCAGAGGCGATCACAAAGAAATCCCTAAATAGCCCGGACAAAGTTGGGCACATCAGCTAGTATGTTATAATTTAGAAATAACAATTACCAAATTATGAAAATTTCCCCAAGAATATACTAAGAGAATAAAAGATAGTTATGATCATATGAAAGCGTGATTATCCACAAAACACACTTTGTGTGAGCCGACTGTTTATATATATACAGCACGTAAATAGTGACCGATAAGGAAAACACTCAACGCCGTGGTGATTGTTTAGGAGAGCCAATCATGGTGACCCATTCAACACAGAAATCTTGAGAAGTGAAGACAAGCAATAGCTATACCGGTATGTTGTAACAAAATTGGTGGCACTTCTAACAAAAGTTCAATTAGTCGTGTTCTCCTCAGTGTTGAGTGTTTTGCTAATCGCATACTCTTTATGTACCGTTTGTTTACACAACAAAGCGTTCGATTACATAACACAGAGTACTATCATGAAAATAACATGCTGCAATTTACGCTATATTTATGATTGGTATAAGAACAAGGTTTGTCTATAATATAATATTACTTATGTTTATGGCGCTTTTAATGGATGTGACTATTTTAACAGCAATACCCACCGCCAATGCTTACCAGAACTTTTAATTTGTTACTGAAATTTCAATTTTCTTTAGCTTTAATTTTACAGTAATTTTCGTTAAATTTAATTTTTTTTTTTTTTTTCTTAACATAGTTCAGTTTTTATCTTTTCTTAATCCATCTTTACCAAATTGTATTTAATAGTAGTAGGCCTATTGTTTGTATTTTTATAGTTTTATGTGTTTTTATTGTATTTACTTGTAAAGCGCAATGGAACATTATGTAGAATGCGTTTCTTAAATGTAAATAAATAAAATAAATAAAATACCGTATCTTTAACAAGATCCTCATGCACGTATTATTTTCTTCAACTTTTGGTGTGGCGACCTGCTAATAGACCGCGGTATCATAACCAAACGGTATTGTAACTCCACTGCTGTGACCTTTTCGATACCACTGCGGATACCGTGTACTACTGGTAATTCCGTGGTCATTACCAGGGTTTCACCCCGTTTTTCTAGTCAATTACTTTGATTATAGTGTAATACAGGTTTGTTGTTAACAACTTGGTACCATTTCTACCAAAACCTCAAATAATGGTGGTCTCCTCGGTGCTGAGTGTTTTGCTTATTGCACACTCTTTATGCACTGTTTGTTTACATAACATGGTATTTGTCTATATAACGCAGAGTACTAACATGACAATATCATGCTGCAACTTATGCGATATTTATGATTGGTATAAGAACAAGACTTGTCTATAATATAATATTAGTTCTGTTAATGGCGGTTTTAACGGATGTGACTATTTTAACAGGTTTACAACGCTTACCGTATCTTTAACAAGATCCTCATGGATGTATTATTTTCTTCAAGTTTTGGTATGACAACAAACTAATAGACTGCGGTATCATAACCAAATGGTTCCATAACTGCACCGCAGTGACCCTTTTGATACAGCTGTGGATACCATATACTACCGGTGATACCGTGGTCATAACCGGGGTATCACCCCGTTTTTCAAGTCATATTACTTTGATTATAGTGGGATACCCTCTTCGAATGATGCCCGTTTCTTTAAGCCTTCAAATTGTCAAATATAAAACACAATAATATGATTCCTTGACTTTATCTACATGTACTTACATGTACATTTAATTGTACTGATTTTTGTAAGTCAGTCGATAATTAAAGCCAAGTCCTGAATATCAACAGTAATATATACACCTGTACATGTACAGTATATTACTGTTGATATTCAGAACTTGGCTTTAATTATCAACTGACTTACAATTGAAGTGATATTTTCCATTTCTAAGCCTCTCAATGCGTGCAACCATCTAGCCATCATTGATGGTATCAAGGGATCTTGACTAATTCATTAAGGTATATCATACATGTACAATTTTTCAAAAACACCCATTTTGCTGACCCTGCTGAAGAGCTCATTCCAAACTTGAACTACAGTTTTTTTTCGATCGAACAGGCTCTGTTCAGAGCTACATGTACGTTAGGTTGGTTGGGTGAAGATAATTGGTATTTTTTGGATAAGTAATGACACATCTGACATCAGTATAATCATTTAAGCGATATAAACAAATTCCATCGTTGTTTTTCCTCATCAAAGTAAATTGCACAATCATCGCCAATTCATTAAAGTGACACTTCATATTCATTATAATTACATTTCAGTAAATTCAATTTCCACCTGCATAGACATACATGTAAACCAATTTCATCATTGTTTTCGTAATTAAAGGAAATTGCAAATTCGTTTATACCATCATCTCAACATTTCATTAAAGTGACACTTTATGTTCACACACATCGAACCATTCATGCGACATTTTCCATTTCGTGTAGAAATCTTGATACTATTAGGTGACATTGAGATTAACCCCGGCCCTGCCATGAATGAAATCAATCACACAATTTCAATTTTACAGTACAACATCAGAAGTATTCAAAATAAACTAGAAAAAATTGTTAATATGATCACTGATTTTAGTGAAACTCACCTGGACCCTCTTTCTCTTCAGAAAAATTGAAAAATCCTGGATACCAAGACCCTGTTATAAAGTATCGCGAGTCTCGTGGTGGAGAAATATGTTTATTGTACATGACCCACATCATATATAGGCGTAGATATGTATTATAATTTGACTCATCAATATTATGGTTTGAAATATTCTATAAGAAAAGTCATATCCTACTGGGAATGTCATATAGGTCAGACCAGTACTGTGATCCAAACTATTGGGTGTACTTAGAATCATCGATATCAGACGCACTTGACATAACCGGAAATATTGTCATGGGTGACTACAATTCCAACCTACGAAACAATTCCTCGAAGTTGAAGGAAATCATAGAGCGATATCGCATCAAAACGTTATAACTTCCCCTACAAGAGTAACACTATCATCGAGTACTAGAAGCCGAAGTAATAAATCCGGGAGTATCTGACCACTTAGGTGTATGCGTGTCATTAGCTTATGATTATTCACAAGTGAATTCGTTCAGAGAGTAGTATGGAACTACTCCAGAGCAAATTTCAAAAGAGCCAACGAAATACTCGGTAACACAAACTGGGATGATCTCTTAAAGTGCCTCGACTTCGATTCAGCTACCATACTTTTCCAAAATAAATTTATGTCAATGATGAAATTCCCCAATCCTCTGTTACGGTTCGGCCCGAGGATAAAATCTATTTCCAAATGAGAAATGCTACGAGCAAAACCATAAAAAGCAATAATCCCGACACATGGAAAAAATATAAGCAATGTCGAAAGTTTGCAAAATCGAAATTTGATGAAATAATGGAAGACTGGATGAAAGAATAATCGTCTCCCCGCGATTTCTGGTATCTAATGAATTACCTACTATGTAAAAAGAAAACAAAGAATATTCCACCCTATACTGTTTTAACCCATATAAATATCATAAATATAAATGGAACCGTGTAGATAGATAGATTTATTAGCATTAAGTCAGTAGTGCCAGTTGGTGTTCGAACGATTCAGTATTATCTAACTACAGCTGTTAGTAGTCTCGCGAGCTATGAAAAAGTTGCTCATAGCTTTGCTGATCACATCACTGGACTGTTCCTCGTCATTTCCAATGATATATATAAATCTCTCCAAATCACTGACTTCTGTGATCATAATGTTTTTCGATGCTAGTTTCTCGAAAAGGTCTTTTCTCAATTCGACATATTTTTGACAATAAAGAACGAAATGTTTTTCATCTTCAACGGATCCTGAGTCACAGTATTTGCATATTCGTTCATTAGCGGGCGTTGGTTTCCGCTTATGTCTATCTTTTTCAATTGCCAAAGCGTGAGAACTAATTCGCAATCTACAAAATTGTTCTCGTTCTTTTATTTACTTTATATTTAGTAGATACGGTTCAATTCCCCATGGGAGATTCGCATATATATATAAGAGAATGCACAAGCACAGGGTATTCATTGCTCTCACCAGCACAACTCTGGTCATGAAATGGTTAATATTAATAGTAAAAATAGACTTTATCTGTCAAACAGGTAATTTGTATCTGAGATAAACAGGGGATAAAATTCCATTCATAAATCCACTATCAGCTACCAGTATGTCTGGGAGAGCTGTTGACATTGAGATAATTAATGACTACAAACATTTTGCAGAGCAATACCAATGTATTGTGTTACTCCTACAGCTGTGATAAAAACAAGGATTTTAATGGGGTGAAGTAGGCAGAGATAACATGATATGGTACAGCATGGTGTGGCAGGGACAGGAGGTGGGGGTAGCTGTGATGTGTCTAAAAACAAATCAAAGATCAAAATGCAAAAATGAATTTTATTGTTTTTAGAGTTATGGCTCTGCCCCTATTTGACCCAGTGACCCAATTTGAAAAAATCTTAACTCCAGTCACCCAAGGTCCCTCCGTACTAAATATAAGCTAAATCGGCCCAATGTTTCTTGAGAAGATGTCATTCTAAGAATAACTATGGAGGAATAGAGTTATGGCCCTGGTTTCTCAACTAATCAACCTGGTGACCTCATTTGAACAAATCTGAACTCCAGTCATTCAAGAACCCTTCATACCAAATATAAGCTAAATCGGACTAATGGTTCTAGACAAGAAGTCGTTTAAGAAATACTATGGAGGGAAAGAGTTATGGCCCTGGCTTCGCAACTATTTAACCCAGTGACCTCATTTGAACAAATCTGAATGGGAGTCACCTAGGTAACATCTACACCAAATATGAACCCATTCCGTCCAATGGTATCAGAGGAAAAGATGTTAAAAGAATTGTTGACGGACGGACGGACGGTCGATGGACGGATGGACGGATGGACGGACGACGGACGAGGAGTGATGACTATAGCTCCACCGGAGACTTCGTCTCAGGTGGGCTAAAATGGATAGGGACCGGTTGAAGGGACTGATTAAGGAACTAATTATAATATAATTAAGCCTTCTGCGCCTGGTGATTTCATGCGGAGTGGCTGCTTTTGCTTTGTTCACAGAGATAAATGTGATTATAGCTCCACTCGTGCAAAATGAACACGAGACCTGATGATGAGTATAACGTGTCATGCATCGTAAATACATTTGTCTTCAGGGACAGGATTTATATTAGTCCCTCAACCTCGGTCAAACCATTCAACAGAGAACAGTGTATACAATAGCACGTGATGGCAATCAAGCGAGCAATTTGCAATGATAATTCTGATACAAAACATCGCAAGAAAAGATAAATAACTGTGCGTGCTCTATATCCACAAACATACTGGGCTACATCCGAAGATCACATGTTCTGTTCTCTTAGTCAGGTAATTCATACACTCATTCGCTTATAGGGATGTGGCAGTGGTGTGTTGGTGCATCATAACACCTCCCCCATATGCCGGTCAACACTTTCAACATCTGGAAATGTCTTGCCCGATATCAAGTTGAACCTCAGTTGGAAATTTCCTTCGAAAACTTGGTTCACATTTTTGAAGTATTTAGTGTGTAAATTGTTTTCAGACAAAAACCCGCATATTTAGATAATTAAAATAATTTCGGCAATATTTGTGAACTGAAATGGTCTCCAGGGGGTTGTTGTCCTATCCAACAGTTGGAAGAACCCGTTGTAAATTCGATGAAAACTCGAACCTAGCATGGGGGTGCAAATAAAAGTTACTGGAAGGGGGTGCATTCAGAAACTATAGGTGAACACCCTAACAGAGACACTCTAGGCACGTCCCTGCTAATTCATGATCTACGCTGATTTAATTTTCCCATTCGTCGTACAGTTCCGTACATATAATGTCGAATAACACAGACTAGCCTATACTATTAATATGACATTAGGACATAAAACACAAACAAATATACACGTTTTCGCCCTTGCACATGCACCCCACCCTAAAGATGATCCATGTACCGGCTTGTCCGAATGATAATTGGGATATTTTTAAGCAGAAACGGTCAAAATGTGAAGTATATCATTCGCATCTTTGACATCCCAGATCTGGTTTGGCTACATCTCGATCTGCGGTTTTGATACCCGAAATTATGGTTATGGTGGATACCTATACTTGGATGCAGATAGTATTTTTGCATCCCGCTCTGCAGGCTAGACAATTTTATGTTTAATTAAAAATATATCTTTCTATTGATACACGCATTATCCGTCATCTATGGCCGATAATTATGTTTTAAACGAATAAAATCGTAAATGAGCCGGAATTCCTATTAATTTTTTCGGGATGAGAGCAAGCTATTGTCGCTATCCCATTGAGGGTACATTCCGCTTTGCGAAATTATGCTTTCAATAGTGGATATCACCATTTATCAAAACCACATGGTCTGGTTTTGTGATACCCTCGGGTTTGGCGAAACCATGTACACAGGGGTGATCAAATGCATTCGAGAGAGTTTGACACAGGGAACTGATACATAAACTTTCAAGTTATGGAATTCGTGGTAAACCTTTGAAATGGCTAGGAGACTATTTAAATAACCCCCCAGCAGCGCGTGTTTAGTCAACTGTTACATAGTGGGGTATGCCAACAACCTGGGCGGATGTGATGGTCTAGTGCAAGTGACGATGTATAGATCTTCATTAGATAACTTTAGTATTGATGCATCAAGAGTCAATGGTGACAGCAACAATGTTATATAAATATATGTCTGGATGTAAGTGAATAAAGTCAAGAACTGTGTAAATATGGAAATCGCATGGCGAAAACCCATGTAAAACTCCAAAAAGCGATAACCCCATTCAGCTTCTGATATATTCGTTCTCAGGACTTTCCTAGTTCCCAATTCACCAATTGTTTTATATCATCCTTCGAATGCCTCGCTGAAACTCGTTAACATACCAGACTGCGATGGGCAAAGAAGAGGGCAGAGGAAGGTTAACATACCAGCCCGCGGTGGACAAGGCATAGGTCAGAAGAAGGCTAATTATTGTTGTGTAATAAGACATTCCAACTGACCAAATATCTGTTAGGTTAAAAATACACGGAAAATAGATAGATCCTCAGTCGAAATATCGAATGTAAATTCCGTGCGATTTGTGATGTTACTGGTAGGTGGGGTATATATTGAATCACAACAACAGCTTTTCTAACTATGAGTTCATCCCAGCGGGTGTGCCTCAAGGCTCTATCCTAGGCCATTTCTATTTTTTGGTTTACATAAATGATTTAGCATACAACATATGTTTTGTTACGAGAATGTCCGCTGATACTTGTATTACCAACGGGCAGCATGACCTCAATGAATTGTCGCAAACCACGAGCAAGGACCTTAAAAACATAGCAAGATGGTCAAACCATTGGCTAGTCAGTTTTAATGCTACAAAAACGATGGGCATGTCGTACTCATTGACTGGCACATCCGGCGATACTCATACTTTAACGTTTAATATGATACGAAATCCTTTGTTGAGACACCTGGATCCTGAACTCCAATCAAATCTATCATGGAACAATCATATCAATGCAACTATTAAAAAAATAGCCTCCCTTTATCACAACTAAGAAGATTTAAATACCAGCTCGATAGGAAGACCATCTATAGAAAACATAAAATGCACATATTACCGCTATAGTATGGGCAAGTGCACCTAAATATCAAATGTATAAACTTGAGCGGTTAAACAATGATGCAGCCAGAATAGTCAATGGACTGACGCGATCAGCCTCTGATATAAACACAATGAAAGAAGTAGGCTGGGCCCCACCGGGGAGAGGGCGCGAATTACACAAATTGCCAACTATGTATAACATTATTAATCGGAGTAGCTGACATATCAGAGTATGAATTCAGATATCCCGAAAAATTATAATATGGATCGACGAACAGTCCACGTTGCGCATGCGGCAATCAATGAAAAGTTGCTTATCATTACCTTTTCATGTGTTTCGTTTACAAATCAGAACGAATAGAAATGTATCATTGGCTACACAGAGAAGGACTTTAATTAACACATATGAATGAATAACGTTCTGACATCCATAATATAAATATAAAACAAAATGTGAAATTGTTCAAAACAGTCCAACATTTAATTGCGGAAACTAAACGCTTTGACCAATGAAATTAACTTAATTAATAAGTAGGACATCAAATTTTTTTTTTCGTCCTGTTGGTATTTTCTCTGTCTTAACATTGTTTACCATAAGCACAATCGACATTGGCATCTCCCGCCATGCACCTAACATCACCCTTTCCTGACGATCCGCTACAATCATCCTTCGCCAGTCGCCATGCATTCTCTCACATTCCACACAGCTGTAAATACATTACTTATTGTGCCACTTTGTCCAGTTTGTAATTTTTTAACAATGTATACCGGAATGGGGTTCATTAAGTTATGTAACTTGTGCCCCAATCCACTTTGTATTATTACAAATAATACATGTTTAAAGTAAAAGTAACAAACATACCCTACATTCTCCTTTGATACAGACATTGTTGCTGTCACTGCTGCATCTCACTCCATCTGGGACGATGTCCTTCACCTTTATTTTCGTCCTGGTTGTTTTGTCGGCGCAATAGGCAGTGCATGGCTCCGTGTAGTGGTGGAATACCTTCCATTTATACAATCTGCCTGATACTGCAGCGGACCTCTGCTGGATACATTGTCGTCGGCGAAAATTGGTAATTCCAGTGCATTTCTGAAGAGGATTCAATCCACGCGAATATTTTGTTAAATATGTTTATTGGCAAATATGTGTAATGTTAATGTATAGGGATACAAGTTTCAAATAAACTGAATAATGTGAAATAAACTTATCAAAATAATTGTCACATTTTAGTATCGAGAAGCATAGTATTCCATGATAGGAACTAAGAGTCAACCAAGACATAGTATGTGCCTCGCTTGGACTGAAGAAAGGGTGCCTATCACGGTAATAGCCTTCGAATTGCAAAACAAAAGATTAAAATTGATTAATAGTGAGTTACCTTGAATTGACATAGTTTGTAATCCGTGTCCAGCCCTCTGCATATATCAACCAGACACTTCCGTGATCTTTGGTGAACACCATCTCCACACTTGGTATTGCATGGCGACCACTGGCTCCAGTCAGACCATTCATACGATGATACAAGATGAAGTATCTAAAATAAAATATGAACATCAATGAATGTTCGCCTATATATAGGTAGTGCACAAAGGTACCACAGGCCGCACACAATTGGGTCACAGACCCATCCGCCGTTCACAAAAGGCTCCCAAAGGGAATCTGTTTAAGATAAAATTGTGCGCGAATCGCACAAAGGAACCACAGACCACATGCCATGTTTCCTCTCGAGTTATTCAGAAAGGAATTCGCTCCCCAATTTGGATGATATTCAACATAATCATTCATATTTGAGTTGATAACATACAATGCAATCGAATCGAACGTTAAGAATTTTAAAACAATCTCAATTTCAAACAATTAATTTGAAGGATACGAGAGGCCGATCACGAGAGGCAGACCTTGGCGATAGCGATTAGCTATAACTGATAATTTGTCAAAGATATGACCACAGGAATCCATATATCAGTACCCAACTTGAAATCAAAAGCTCAAATAAGTTGTCCCTATTCACCCAAGGACCTCTCAGTGTGAGATCCAACGGTTTAGTGATTTCGGAGTTTAAGTTTAACTCATTGGAAGCAAAAGTAATAAATCCATATCTCTGCCACTTCACATTCCAGATATTAAAAAATTATTCACTTCTAAAGAGAAATTATAATTTATTGACAAGCCAGACTGCTTAGAACAACATACATGTAGGGGATTCCATCTCATATTTAAATGGTACTTTAATTACCCCTCCCCATTCTCCCCAGTTGTTATGTGTTTATCAAACATGGACAGATCAGATCAGATCTGACCTGTGTAGTAAATAAGGAATGCTTATATTGTTAGGTACATGCAATATTAAGTGTTTCATAACAGGGGTGTATGGTTTTAAAAAATATATGTAGTTTATACAATACAAAAGTGTTATCTTGATAATGTTATACAGACATAATATGATGAGGATGCTGGCCTCTACGACCCCTAAATCGAAACAGATTACCATAGCTCATATAAAAGAAAGTAAGTAGCCCTTTATTAAATAGTTTCACACATTACAATATTTTACAAGTAGCTTGGACACTAAAAGCAACAACCTTCAATGTTAATCTTCTAAGAGTTTTGTGACCCCTAAAATTCAATCAACCATGACAATATGAACAAATGGGAAAATAAGTTTCCTGGAAATATTAACAACATCTAAATCTTGATTTTCAAAATGAGGCATCACCTACAATAGTGATGTAGATGTTATCAGCCTGTTACCCATTGCATAGATAAATCATATTGGCTATCAGCCATTATTTTAATTTTAAATTTAAAGCATTTGTCTGAAGGGTTAATATATTTCTCAAAAATCAATTAATCAGTCAATACCAAAATCGATAGAAGTTAATAGTGTGCAAAGATAACCATATATAAGAGATATGAGGATGAGTCCGTGTACATTATAGCATGTGTCTATGAGAACCTTGGAAAGGGTTAATTGTTTTTGAAGCAGATCAATGTAATATAGAAGACACTTATGTAGGTGGTGGGACCCTTATCTCTCCCTGTAATTAACTTTCAAGAATAGGAGAAACAAGAGTCTTAAGTGCCCGCCAAGGAGGCATCGGGGGCAGGGGTGCCAATCGAGCTACAGGGTCTATTAAGTTAGTAATTACTATTAAGACTAATCTCTATGTTAATTATTCATTTGGTATTATATGAGATTCCACCTGATAACCAGGTTGATTTGATCAAATTGTCACTGTTCCTGCACTGCATTGTGTAATTTCACTTCAATTTGATTGAAATACTGAAGGCTGAATGGTAACAAACTGAACTCAAACTATTGGAAGTTTTCACAGATGAAAGCTTGATGAAGCCAAACATTCTTTACAATATGATTCCAACTGTTAAACTTAAATCTTTTTGTAAACATAAATGTCTTATGTCAAATATTTAAATGTTTTGTATTTTTTTTATGATCTGAACTGATCTGAACTGATCTGTCCCAGAGTGGCCGTCGATGAGGGGGTAACCCATAGTGCCATCGAGGGCTTGGGGTGCCCCAGGGTCACTCTATACGTGCCAGAGTGCCCGTCGAGCTGCGGGGTGCCCCAGAGTGGTCGTCCAGCTACGGGGTGCCCACGAGCCAGGGTAGAGCCAGAGTCAAGGAGGTTCACAAACCAGATAATCTATTTTGACAGCTAAGTAACACAGTTCGCGAACATTCCGAGTTCTCGGCTTCTAAGGACAGTGTGATAGGCGATGGCGTTCCCCTTGGCTATACAGACTGGATTTAGAAGAAAACCCGAGAAATGTGTTAATTTACCATTGCATTTGTAACACAAGACAGTCAATGACTGTGGGGTCGCTCACCTGACTGTAAGGAATGAGAAGACTGGGACTCTGAAGACTACAACAGTCAGTACTTGTAAAATTTACTCATAATAAGTAGTTAGAACTATACACACAGCTTAGAAAATAAAGTCAGGGACATATCTAGGCCGGTTTTCGTACCGTTTACTGGTTTGGGCGCCCAAACTCCAGGTGCCAAAAAACAAAAAAACAAAACAAACAAAAATAATTCAAAATTTTGTTTCAATTCAGATCAGTTCAGATCATAAAAAAAATACAAAACATTTAAATATTTGACATAAGACATTTATGTTTACAAAAAGATTTAAGTTTAACAGTTGGAATCATATTGTAAAGAATGTTTGGCTTCATCAAGCTTTCATCTGTGAAAACTTCCAATAGTTTGAGTTCAGTTTGTTACCATTCAGCCTTCAGTATTTCAATCAAATTGAAGTGAAATTACACAATGCAGTGCAGGAACAGTGACAATTTGATCAAATCAACCTGGTTATCAGGTGGAATCTCATATAATACCAAATGAATAATTAACATAGAGATTAGTCTTAATAGTAATTACTAACTTAATAGACATTGTTTCTGCACTACTAGTATATTATGTATGTGTCTCTCACTTAAATTTTAGAAAATAGCCTATTACAGTAATGCCATAAATAATCGACTCCTTATTACCAGAGCTGGATTATGGGTAACTTTTCAGGTTTTAGTCAGAAATATGGCTAGTTGCCATTCATCGGAAAGCTCTCATTGAGAGGTTTCCGATGAATGGCAACAAGCCATATATCCGACTAAATCCTGAAAAGTTACCCATATATCTGATGTGGTTAAGATGTCGATTATTTAGGGCATAACTGTATATGAATTAGAGTGATAACAGATAATCTCATTTCAAGCAGGATAATCATAATCCAATGAACCAAAAGATATCAGACAATAACTTATAATCATTTACAATCCAATACATATATAAAAAATTTCCAAAGTTACTCTTGACAAATTGACTTTTCAGTAAAATTAGCTCTTAATGCAATGGATTTTCAAAACATTTCCAGGGGGACAACCCCCAGACCCCAACCATCAGCAGGGGGATACCCCCTCCCGAACCTCCCCACTCAGGCCTTTGGGGTATGCTTTTGGCATATCATTCCCCGAAAACAGGTGTCCCCAAAAAACCCTTTGATCCTTTACTGGAAGTGTTCACATTGACAGACATACACATTCTTAATTTAATTAATTTTCAAGAGGGCAGAGTATTAAATCTGCAAAGTCTGCCCCTTCTTGAATAACCAATCCCATTTGAGCAAACCTGATAGGAGATTCAGATGTTGACATTTTGTTCACTATATGTGTACATGTATTGGGAGACAACACATTGTATTACAATAACATACATGAGATGAATTTTAAATCCGAAAAGTATATGTTATCAGGAACTGAATTCTACAGGTAGTTCATCGTCAATTTAAATGCTAAACTAGTAGGATAAAACAGACAAAAAATATGAAATAAATAACCTTACCAATCATGTAAGCTTAATGAACTTCTTTTTTTTTTAAATAAAATAATAAATATTGGGTAAATATTAAAACTGGGAGCCCCCTTCAGTTGATCAATGGTCTATAATTTTATATTCATTTTATTATCTATAATTGGTTTTGAAGAAAAAAATGACTTGTCATTGAAAAAAAATTTGCCACCCCCCACTATCCCCTCAGCCCCTGTCCGCATTTCCCTGGGAGAATACGACATGTGTGATTAGACAGGCAATTAAATCCACACCCAATGTTCAATTTGAGGAGAAACATCTGTGCCCCACTGTTATGAGTACACATAAACATAAAAATAAAGACTGTACAAATAAAGAGTAATTATTTACAATACATTATGTTATATTTGTATTTATAATGGCAATACGGTACTTATTAAAATTTCCCTGACAGAAAAGTAATACTATTCGCAAACATTCCAAGTTCTCGGCTTCTAAGTACAGTGTGGTAGGCGAAGGGCGTTCACCTTCGCTGTACGCTCTGGATTTAGAAGAAAAACCAAGAAATAGGGACGTTCACGACATTTGTTACTAAACCAGTGCATTTTTAACAAAAGCGAAAGTCTTCGAATATATATTCGAAGACTGTAGCGTTGTGACATGTACAATCTTATAAAAGAGTATTACTTAGGGTAAATTATGTTAAATTTGTAATGATAATGGTAATACTGTTCCTTATAAAACTTTCCCTGAGAGAAACGTAACACAGTTCGCGAACGTTCCGAGTTCTCGCCTTCTTATGACAGAATGTGAGTCACCCAGGGAACGTCAACACCAAATATGAACCCATTCGGCCTTATAGTTCTGGAAAAGAAGTCGTTCTAAGAATTACTATGGAGGAATAGAGTTATGGCCCTGGTTTCTCAACTAGTTGAACTGGTGAACTCATTTCAACAACTCTGAATGTGAGTCACCTGGGAACATCCACACCAAATATGAACACATTCAGTTCTATAGTTCTGGAGAAGAAGACGATGACGGACGGACGGATGAATGGACGGACAGACGGACGAGGAGTGATGACTATAGCCCCACCAGAGACTTTGTCTCAGGTGAGCTAAAAAGCTAAAGTCTTCGAATATATATTAGAAGGCGGTAGCGTTGTGAAATGTACAATCTTTTGTAAGAGTATATCTTAATAGGGTAAATTATGTTATATTTGTAATGATAATGGTAATACTATACAGTTGTCGCTCGAGATTGAGTGAGACACGGGGATTTGTCGCCTGCTCGAGACATGGAATGTCATCCGAGGGCCGCTAGGCCCGATGGTGACATTCCAGGTCGAGAGCGGCGACAAATCCCCGTGTCTCACGAAAACAAGGGTGACAACTGTTTTGTTATCTGACAAAGAAGTACACACGGACCTTCTTAATGGAAGGCCAAAGTGCGCGCGTATATTATTTAATCCAGTTCGAAGAGTTAATTTTATGTTGGAATCATCGCTTTTTAGAAAATAAAATGTTCACATTCTGGATCAATTAATATACCCATCATTTGGGCATTTATTGTCCGGTCAGTTTGCTATTCGCATGGTGAAAATCGGTTCACGGAAAGATGAGTAAAGATATTTCGAAGTAGAGTAGCCATGCGTAAAGACGCAGGTAGACGTGTTAATTTCGAGAGCGCTAAATTGTAAAACTAACATGTTGTAGTGGTGCAAAAAGAAATTGACAACTGTTATAGACTGTTACGCAACATAAGTTATCCTTGTGCAGTCGGAGGAAATTGTCAATTGATAAAAGTAAAGAGCTCAGTACAGACACGTTTTTGTGACATATGTATATCGTGTGTGCAATTGTCTACAGTACATAACAACTGCTTAATAAGGTTTATCTACTTGTTCCACGGTATTAATTATTGATATAAAAAGGTCCAATTGGAGCATTAAACCTTATGACGGATTTACATCCGTGATAACACCATATATACAAAGCGTGCTTTAATTGCAAATTAAAAACAACAATTATCCAAATTAGCAAACACCACAGTTCGCGATTGTTACGAAACAGTCACGGGGGTTTATAAAATTCGTGTTTTCGGAAATTATTAGAGAGCTGTGAGGTAGTCTCTGCACGTTGAGTTATTCGTAGTTCTATGTTTACTGGAAATCGCTGAGTGGTCCACATTTGTCGAAATGTTACCCTCGAGGGTAGCAAGTGATTTGCGGCCCGCCATGTGACGCACCCTTAGCCAAGCAGAAGAGAGGAATATATATATATATATATCTGTATTGTCCTCCATTGATGGAGAGTTGTTATATAATATAAATACAGTTTATCACAGTAGCATCACAAATGGGACAGTTTTATTATGCACATACTTGCGGAAACATTGTTTCTTACAATAAAACAAATTGTCACTTTCTATAAGTGAACGAGATCCAACTGGACCAAATGCGTACCACAACAGGAAACAAAATGTACCCAACAATATAATATTGTATGCGACCTGGCTAATGCTCTGATAGTAAAATATAGGTGCAATTGATGAAATTTATGACATGCACGCCGCAATTGGTCTCCGGTAACAGGAAGGACATTAGCGTAACTATAGCATATTGACAATTATTATTTGTTGTCAGACTATAACGGTGGATTTATTTTTCGTATGATGTATTATTGCAGAACTGCATGACTATTTTAACTATAAATAGAGATAACACACTCTAATGTCTTATTAATACGATACTGAATGACAATAAGCCAGACACGCTTGAACATTGTGTTTCAATACAGTACTGAACATGATAATACAGTAATACATTTTCACACGATGTTCATTGACACCCTGTGCGAAATTTGATGAAATTCCACTGTAATTGGCTTTAAAAGAGATTGTGATTTGGTTACTGGACAGGTTTAGATTGAACAGCTTCTGACTCCAAGCACAAACTGACCACAAACATTTTCCACACGGTGTGCATGGCAGGTGATCGTGTATAATGGTAGTGTACCTTTACTACTAGTATGTTGATAGCTAATATCCACTTAACACCGTTTGCTCATCGCTATTTGTTTACACAAGGGTTAAATACTGACTATAGTAAACCTGTATATTTCGTGTATCCCGTAGACGACTAATGGAATTGCTGTGGAATGATGGAAATACTTTGTTTGGATTAAGAATACAGTACCTCACAATGATTTTTCACATACATGTACCGTGGGCATAACCGCAATCATTATTCAATTTCGTGGTTGCTTGAAATTCGAAGTTTGTCAATCAAAATCTATCACCAGCTCATATTTCTAGGTTGCACCGACAGATTTGTCATAATGGTACACCAATATGCAAAATATAGTAATTGGATAAATAAGGACTCTTTCAGAAATCAACGATGAAGTTGTTTTTTTTCTGCTGCTGAAAAGAAAAAGGAATTAAATACTGGTGATATTTGCGCAAAGCAGATACATGTATCACCCCTGGTCAAGTGTTCCTGCTAATGTGCTCTGGTGCGTTTGGGTCCTGCTGAATTGCTATGCTGATGTTAGGGCAAACTGATGCTGTTAACAACAAGACAGTCAATGAATGTGGGGTCGCTCACCAGACTGCAAAGACTGATAACAGTCTGGAGACCAAAACAGTCAGCACTTTTCATAATCACTTAAAAGAAGTAGATTTAAACAGGATATGTGGCTAGAGAGACTGTAAGTATGTAGATTGGTGAAAATCCACCTTGAAATTGCCAACTGTACACTACTGATCAACCCCCCCCCCCCCCCTCCTCCAGATCAACAAGTCCCCTGCTGACCGGGCACCAGATTCCCAAGTCTTAGGTTGGAATTTCACAACCGACACCTCAAACTTTCTCAATTGTTGGAAATTTCCAATCTCACAAGCGCCTTTCTCTAAAACCATTTAGACATGTTTTAAAGCCCAATTATCCATGGACCCAAAACACAATACATGTATGTCAGACCAATCAGTCAGGTGGTTCCAAGGTAGATGTTTTATGAATTTGGTATTTCAATGATTTGATTAGACACAAAAGTGTTAACTCCCCATAGCCTGCCATTTCTTGACAGGTTGACCTCTTTGTAACAAATCTGAATCTCAGTCACTAAAGGATCCTCCCGATTCATAGCAGTCCAAATAACTGGGAAAGAATGTTATATTACTCTCTCGGACCCGGCAGCTAAAAGTGATGTTATTAATAATGGGATAGATCTATATAGGAGATTTGTTCGTCCAACTGACATTGATAGAAAAACCCTTCATGTCACACTGAAAGATGCACCCATTTATATTGATGACTCCGATCTTATAAAAGCATTGTCTACATACGGCAACTTAGTGGAGGGAACTTTTAAAAGGGGATTCATCAAGGATTGGAATGTTGAAAATGGCACCCGCTATCTTCAATTGACAAAATGTAAGGAAATTCCTAATGTGTTGATGGTTGGAGATTACAGTATTCGTGTTTACTCTGACGTCACAAAACAATCATGTCCAATATATAGTACAACCGAAGCGAGTCAATTATTTACAACAGCAGCTAATCTGTCTACTCAGATGACTGCCGAATATTGTAATCAGATGACGATCGGCTTAACACCCGATCGATTACCGGCTAATACCATTGCAAGTAGAGATAATGGAACACGCACTGTAAACGACAGTTCATCGAATTTATCACAAATACTTAGTGAAACAAGACGTATTCTAGACCAGAATCGAGTTAATCCTCCCGTTAGTACGCACTTCAAAAAACACACGAGAATTGCATAATAAGTATGAAAAGGAAAACTACTATATGGACAAATACAACGAAATAAATGACAGTATATACAATGGCATGTCTGGAACGTATCAAGATCAAAATTATGCCCCCTTTGTTGGGGAAATAACTATGTTACAACCTTTTAACTGCAAACACAGTTATCATAATGCTGAATATGACAGTCAATGTATGGAGATTCCAAACCAACATTCATACCATACAGAGGGGCACAACCCACCCCAACCTCATACTTTAAGTTCAGAGTGGACCCCTCTAATATCCATTGAATTTTTTTTACAGAAACCGGATAGCCAGCAACGCAAAGTGACCACGACTATGAAGAGATAAAAAAACGCATACTTTCTTACAGCCCGGACACTGATTCACGTGTAAATAGTCTGAGATATGTATTAAATCGAAAACAACCACAGGGAATTAAATGCACACAAAGTATTGAATACACACATCAGCAAACTCCGCAATTAAATCACGGAGAACTGAAAATATTGGCACTCAATGTATGTGGGCTGCGAAGAAAGCTCTTATATCCTGAATTTAGAGAATTATGTGAAAGCCACGATATACTATGTTTCTCCGAAACTAAAACAGATAACTGTGATGAATTGAATATTCCAGGCTATATGCTTTATATGAAAAATAGAACCCAGCTCTCGAGAGTAAGATTGGGTGGCATTGTAATCGAGGTGAAAACTGATCTGATAAGCTCAACTCGAATTATAGAAACAAAATGCCAGTACGTACACTGGGCTGAGATACAAGCAAGACCCCCCCAAACACAGTGAATGTAAGATATTGGTTGGAGCAGTCTATGTTCCACCCGAAAGTAGTAAGTAAGCATCAGAGGAAGCGTACACACAAATTTTGAATGATTGCTTAAATTTGAGGGAAGATATAACTCGCGTTTTTATAACAGGTGACTTTAACGCACGAACATCAGACACCGCTGATTATATAACAACCGATGAAAGGAACCTCGATATACCGGAAATTGAACAAACCTCACTGGATACATCAATATACCTAGATTTAGCCGATTTACCAAACAAGACAGTCAATGACTGTGGGGTCGCCCACCAGACTGCAAAGACTGATAAGACTGGGACTCTGGAGACCACAACAGTCAGAACTTTTCATAATCACTTTAAAAGAAGTAGATCTAAACAGGATATGTGGCCAAATTACCAAATGTACACTACTGATCACCCCCCCCCCCCCCAACAAGTCCCCTCCCGACTGGGCTCCAGACTCCCAAGTCTTAGGTTGGAATTACACAATTGATATCTCAAACTTTCCCAATTGTTGGAAATTTCCAATCTCACAAGCGCCTTTTTATAAAATAGACCTGATGGTCCTTGTGAAGGAAGCATATTAAGAAGGAAAGTGTCCTATTTTTCCAGGTTACCCCATTAAAAATATCTGTATCGCAGTCAAACAAGAACATTCCATGCTAAATAAGCCAACTAGTTATTGGCTCTGCCATACATATTTTAAGAATTACTATGTTGTGAAATAATTATGTCTTTGGCAATGCCCTTATTCGATTTTGTGATGTCATTTTCACAAATCTGTCACGCAAGGTAATTTCCTACTAAATATAAGCAAAATAGGCCATTTCATTCTTGCATAGAAGACGTATGATGAATTGCTATGGAGAGAAAGAGTAATGTAGCTGGCCTTGCACCTACTTGACCTGGTGACCCTGATTAAACAAATCTGAATCACACATCACCAAAGGAGCCTGAATATTAAATGTGAACTAAATAGAGCTGGTGGTTCTTTCAAAGAACACTTTTCAAGTTTGCCAAATATGTTCTGGTGAGGTGGTGGGTGTGGGAGAGTTAAATGTCCTGTTGAAAGATTTGAACAATACATATGATAGATTGATGTTGTAATTGGGAATTAATGACCTCTAGCAGATCTCCAGGAAATGTTTATAAAAATGTCAGACTTCACTTGCAATTTTTAATATTTTGTGGAGTTATGTCCCTGCCCACATTTGACCCAGTGACCTCATTTGAACAAATCTGAATGTGAGTCACCTGGGCAATATCCACACCAACTATGAACCCATTCGGTCTTATGGTTCCAGGGGAGAAGTTTAAAGAATTGTTGATGGACGGACGAGGAGTATTGACTATAGCTCCACCAGAGACTTTGTCTCAGGTGAGCCAAAAACTATTGAAATTATAGAATGACTCCCCCCCCCCCCACTTTGGATCCCAAAATGCAACAGAATTCAGACTTTTTTAATGGAAGGGGAAGAACTCCATCTTTAATATATAGAGTTATTCCCCCCTGCATTGAAAATAATTTAGCTTTTTACTGCAATCTAGATGACAAAACTCTTTGGCAACTCAATAAAAACAACATGTCCACAGTTTATTATACTGGATAAGTTGATAATACAATGTTTTGGAGCTTGCTCTTTCAAATGCTATATAATATGCCATATATTTTATATAATGTAATCTGGGGGTTAAAAAATTAAGTAGTTTACTATTTTATATTCATTTTAGTCTATATAATTAATTTTGAGAAAACAAATTACATCTCATTGAACAAATCTGCTAATTCCACCCCTTCAACCCATGGGAACATCCCTGCAAGAATAGGACATCTGTGATTTATTGGATGCTTGTCTACATTTGCCTAACAATATTTCCTTAACCTTGAAAGCCAGTGCATTCTCTTAGGTGAGGCTACATATGGGACACTCACATATATAAGACAATACACTGGCATGATACTAGTACTTCGTTATAAAATAATAAATATTGGACAAATATTAAAACTAGGAGCTCATTTCTCTTGATCAATAGTCTATTATTTTATATTCATTTTATTTTAGTATATGTAATTGGTTTTGGAAAAACAATTACATTTCAATGAACAAATCTGAGAAATTTGCCCCCTCCCCAAACATGTCGGGACATCCCTGCGAGAATAGGACATGTGTGATTTATTTGGATGTCTGACTATATTGGCCTAACAATATTTCCTTGATCTTGAACCCCAGTGTATTCTCTTATATATAGGATAATACACTGGTGCAGGGTCTTTACTGCTGTACCATCATAGCTCTGGTAATGAAATGGTTAATACTAATACTATTATAAAATGTGTACACTGTCAAACAGTTAGAGTTGTATTTGAGATTGCTGTAAACACATAGGATTAAATTTCATTCACAGACATCTTTCTCTCTTATCCTGATAACTGTGGATATTGAGATAAAAGTTTTTTGGAGTTATCTCCCTGGCCCCGCCCACATTTGACCCAGTGACCTCATTTGAACAAATCTGAACCCAAGTCACCAAAGGATCCTTCATTCCAAATATAAACCCATTTGGCCTGATGGTATTTGAGAAGAGGTTTAAAAGAATTACTATGGAGGGAAAGAGTTATGGCCCTGGCTTCGCAACTTTGCCCCAGTGACCTCATTTGAACAAATCTGAATATGAGTCACCTAGGGAGCATCCACACCAAATATGAACCCATTCGGTCTTATGGTTCCAGAGGAGAAGAAGTTTAAAGAATTGTTTCAGGATGGACAGATGGATGGATGGACGTACGAGGAGTGATGACTATAGCTCCACCGAAGACTTCGTCTCAGGTGAGCTAAACAAAAATCAAAGGTTAAATGAAAAAAAATATCTGATTTTTTTTTTCATTTTAAATTTTAATTTTTTTTCATTCTTTGTTTAAAAATTGAGCAAAGATTTCAATTTAACAACATTTTTTTTAAAAGAGTTATGTCCCTGGTATGATTTCATCTGGATAAGTGGTGGTTAAGAAAATAATATGAAACCTGCCAAGCCTGAATTTAGTGTGTCTGACATTTGCAGAATAAGGTCCCCAAAAGGTGAATTTAATGACACTATTCAGAAAGGCGGGCCAGCATCACCGAATTGATCCTCAGTCTGATTGGGCCTCAACAGCCAATATAAATCTAGGATTGAGCTTCTACAGTTGAAGTTGGTGATGCACACCCATTGAACACCTCAATTATCCATTTTATCTTCTGCAGATAAGGGGGACATTGAAACTGAACACGTGGGAAAAAGTCAAAAAGTGACTAAAACTAAATTTGATACTTAGGATACTTCCCAGAACATGAGGCCTAAGCATAATTAGGTTCCTGGAGGATTTGGTGATGCTAGCCTGCTGTACGGGGTAGCAACACTAAATTCACCCTCTGGGGACCTCATTCTGCAAATGTCAGACACACTATGTCCAGGCTTGAGGAAATGAACAATAGACTTTTCCTATTTATTCTTGCACTATTATGCCATGAACTTAATATTGCACAGAGAACTGGAATACAGAGTCATCAATCACAGCTTGACAGATGGTGTAAACATGTCTGCAAGCAAGCAGTCTCTCCCAGTAGTATCAAGTGCCCATAGTGGTAAATTGGCTCTTTCAATAATACAGCCTTCAGCCATGTGACGTTCTCTCTAAAATTCATAGGGCATGGCAAAGAGGTGTGAATTATAAAGGGCCATAACTCTGTTAAAATATATGGGATCAAACCCATATTTTAACTTGATCAGTCAAAAATTCATATACCAAACTTGGTATCGATCAGATGAAAAATGCTTGATCCATCCTGTCTTGGATGAATTCTATATAAAAACAAGAGAGGAAATGGTTAAATAACTGATACCAAATCCATACAGATGAAGAATGTGTTAAGAAAAATCTAGGTAAGAAATATGACGCTGTGATGTGTCTAAAAAAAATAAAGGTCAAAATGCAAAAATGTAATGTTTTGTTTTTAGAGTTATGTCCCTGGCTCTGCCCCCATTTGACCCTGTCACCCCATGTGAACTGATCTGAACCCCAGTCACACAATGTCCCTCCGTACCAAATATAAGCTAATGTTTGTTGAGAAGAAGTCATTCTAAGAATTACAACGAGTTATGGCCCTGGTTTCTCAACTAATTGACCGGGTGACCTTGAACACCAGTCACCCAAGGACCCTTCATACCAAATATTAGCTAAATCGGCCGAATGGTTCTTGACAAGAAGTCGTTGTAAGAATTACTATGGAGGAATATAGTCATGGCCCTGGTTTCGCAACTATTTGACCAAGTGACCTCATTTGAACAAATCTGAATGAGAGTCACCTGGGGAACATCCACACCAAATATGAACCAATTCGGTCTTAATACGGTTCCAGAGGAGAAGATGTTCAAATAATTGTTGACGGATGGACGAACGGATGGACGGATGGACGGACGGACGACGGACGAGGAGTGATGGCTATAGCTCCACCGGAGACTTCGTCTCAGGTGAGCTAACAATTCACTTGCCCGAATCATTTACATGTTTTAATAATTCAAGCCGGTCAGAATCAAAAGTAATTACTTTTAGTCATTCCTTTTATTTAACGGTTCAAACTCCTCGAAAAGAAGCCATAGTACTTATAATGCAGCATACAATTGATCAGTTATTCAACCAGACTTGTAAAATAATGTCCAGATGCATGTGATATGTGCATTGTATACATAAAACTGTTTCATTTCTATTTTCAGTGTCAGATACTTCAGATCTACAACCTACTTATCACACAAACTATCAGAAGTTCAACTCTGATCTGACATGTACTTGTTTCTGACTAAATTTGCAAATGGTGTCAGATAACTTCATTGAACAGGTGTAAAATTCACATTCACAAGCAGTGATTAAATGGAACTGTTGTCTCATGACTATGATGACACATACATGTAGGTCAAAGCCAATATTTTCTGTGTTACCCCATGAGCTCTCATGATGGAATGTGTCACTGGCAAAGACAATATCGAGAAGAACCGACAAGACAAGAACCAATGTCTTTTAAGAATTTGCAAAATTGCGATTCCAGCTTCCTTATACATGTAATACTAGAATGAAGTGTTGGGAAATGCAAGTTAACAGGAAACATTTTATTTCCAAATTATATTAGGTAATCATTTGCGCAATGGATACCTTTGGGTGGAGGTAATCCGAGGCTTTCATGTGTACACTGTAGATATGGTGATTCTTGAACCTGTGTTCACAAAGGAAATTACTCCAGGAAGCTGATGTGTATTTCTTTCTCCAGTGCAAAATGTCTTATCAATATACAGAGTATTGATCCACTTGTTCTTAGGAAAATATACACTTCTTCTATTCTGAAGAGCGTAAATCTTTGTATTACATTGATTTGGAAAACACCATAATTGACACTTGAAGGTATATGTCTTACAGAAAGTGTAATCAAAGAAGACATGAAGACTCCTAGATGATGTGATTGACTTCTGATTAATAAAATATTGGTGCCAACAATATTATCACAATATTTTAAACTAAATCCAAATACACCAACAAGCCAGAATATCAAAGTGTGGTATAGTTTTATTAGAATGAGATACCCGGTAGTATTTTGTTATTCTTGCCATGTTTGTCATGTTCCAGTAGACAAAGTTGAGCCATAAATACCAATATGCGAAACTGATTGCAATTGGGTCTACCTGCCAAACCTATTTTACCGGCATCAAACTCTAGTTTAGCACACATACTGTATACACCAACCAGTAAGTCCATCCTTGAAGATAAGCCCAATTTGTGTTTTTTACCCTAAATAAAACATGGGGTGGTCCTTTTAGATAAGCCCACCCAATTTTTTGACCATTTGGAAGGTGAATACAGTCACGTCTTTGCATCGTGTGGAATAGGAGAAGATACTCAAGCACATATGTGCTTTCATTATTTTTTCCAATTGTTTTTCTTAAAAAATAAAGATGTATAATAGTATACACTTGTGTTAATTTTGTTGTGAATTATACACATCTTATTCTATTCTTAGTTGTTGGAGCAATCAAAGAGGTATCTGAATTTTTGGTCAGTGTGAGTAGCCCAGTACCCATTTTGTTTAGCAAAAGTGTGCATGAGCCTCCAACCCCGGCCTTACTGACGAGTGTATACAGTATTAGAATGGGTTGATTTTTCAGGAAATACGAATATATGTCAATTCACTGCCAAAAATAAAATAACAATTATGAAATGGATTGTCACTGCTGTTACCGCAAGTCCCTCCTGTTACCACGTCCAGCATTATGTGAATGAGACAGGAATGACGGGTAAAACCTAACAAAATATTGAAGTAATATAAAGGAACCAGAGTAGGGTGATGTCAAAATAATTATGACATGCAAACTAATACTTACTAATGGCTATTTTTTTTAATTCTGTCCCTGCTGTTACCAACATGTTCCCTACTGTTACTATTTAAAGGGTAACAGTAGGGACGTTTCGAGTTTATAAAGGGGATTCCCGCTGGTCGTCCATTGGAATGAAACAAAATGTATATGTCGCCTTGGACAAAACTAAGAAGAGAAACATTTGTGTAAGAATAAACTCACAGATCTGTATCTATGGGTAACAGTAGTGACACACTCCGAGTGTACTCACCTGTTGTTTGATGAAAACTACTGACAATTACAGCAAATTAACTGCACCGACCAGCAGACGACATTTGTTTAGCCATGTGTATTGATGAGTATTACTGGAAACCAATCTGCATTTCCATATGCGCCAATGCCAAGACTTGTATTATGTGTTTCTCCCTTGGTAACAGTAGGGACCACCAATCGTGGGACAGTTTTGTGACCTAAATTATGTCACTTTACTTGGTAAACATTTAGCATACTTTGTGATTTTATGATCAGGCATGTTACCTGCGATGCAAATTGTATTAATAAAGTGGTATTAAATGGTCAGATTTAATACGAAAATGTCTCTTTTTTGGGAGATTTCGGACAATGGGACTGGCATAATTGGTCATTTTTGCCATATTACGAGCCTCTGGCGTGTATAGATACAAAGGAGCAAATGGTCTACGGTCTGTAACAAGTGGACCCCATCCCATTTTATATCTCACATTAAAAAAATGTGATCATTAATACACGTTTTAAAAAAAAATGGTGATGGACAGAAATAGGCCATTTTTTTTAAATGCCCATATGTGAAATGCGCGGACCTCTGAATAACCACTTCTATGTATTTCGAGATTTTTTTTTATTTTTCTAAAATCATTTGTGTGTTTTTTTTTTTTGTGAATTAAGATTTCATCGACATTGCACCAGATGTTCATCACACGGTAGCGTTGTGAAATGTACAATCTTGTTATATGAGTAACTATTCAGTGTAAATGCTGTTTATATTGATAATGCTAATACGACACAAATAAAACTCTGACAGAAAAGTAACACAGTATTGGAATCTTTGATTCAGAGATCAGAATTTGAAACTGATTTCTTACTGGATATATTAGATCAACTGTTTTCAGATTGCTGGATATTTCGCGGTATTCCTAAAAACAAAATGCACGAAATTCGTGAATTTATTGGAGATAACTTTGTCCGATTTGCTGAATATCAAGACAGGAACCTCAATGAAAGAACTTTGATATTCGGAGATCAAACGGTAATATATGGATACATAATTCTCTGAGAACCATGTACAGTTTTCACAATTGAAAAGCTAATTAATGAAAAAGTGGCCTTGGATTACATTGTAAATGCCACTAGACCTATTTCAGAGTTAGATAGTGAACTCATTTGGACATTCGGGGTAATTTTGAGTTATGGTGATTTTTCACTGAAAAAAGGTTGATTTTGAACATTTCTAATCAGTCTTACATTATCTGCATCAGAGTGAAGATGGAAGAGTCATTATTCTTCAAACATCCATGTAATATATTCATATCAGGACCGAGTGGTTGTGGGAAAACAGAATGTGTTAAAAAAGTTATTGAATACAAAGATGACTTATTGAAACCTGTTCCAGACAAGAAATACAAGGAATGGCAAAATACATATAGTCAGATGCAAGAATTTAACAATATTCAATTTATAGAGGGGTACCCTACAGTGACAATGAACTAGTTGCTGACACAGACTTACCACACCTCATCGTTTTTGATGATATGTTAGGTGATAAAGATGAAGAAAACAATATGCTATGGTTTGCGAGGAAAAAGCTAGAACTTTGAGTTTGAATGCACATTAGATGGTTTTATTTCAAAGTGTGCGTCAAATAAAAATTCTTGCATCCCAAATGCAATGTAGCTTTCCACAGAGACCATCCCCACAGCGGTAGTACAGCCCACTGGTAATAAGACTTTACTCATAAATATTGCCTGTTACGTGAGATCGACTTCTTTCATTGGCTGAAACAGACTCATGTATATGATTCGTGCAAATTTTGATCTTTTAAACATTTAAAACAAAATTGATTCAAATTTTTGTTTTTTTTTTAGATTGAACTCTTATCTGCTGTTCATTTTTTTTTTAAATAAATATGTAAAATTTGTTTTTGTAAATTTTTTATTTTCTATTTAGATTTTTAGATTGAAACTTAAAAAAATTTGTTTAATTTAAATCAAAGAAATGTTTTATTTAAATTTTAAATTTTTAAATTTAACTTTTAAATTAAAATTTTCGTTTTAGATTTTTAGATTAAAAGTTATTAAAAAAATAATTTTGAAAAACAAATTAAACAAAAATGTAATTTGTTTAAAAATTTTAATTAAAAATATACGGCCGGTATAACATCTTTCGGTGTACCCTGAGGCACCACATCATATTTGTTCGAAATCGGTCAAATGATCTGGAAGAAAAATCGTGAACAGACCAGAACTGACAGGTAGATCCCTGAACTCTTTAATATATCTAAACCAAAGAACACACATTCGTTTTGCCATTAAATGTGAAAATTATGACAAATGAAAAACATTGTTATAATCACGGATAAATTTATAACATCATGGCGCAAATATAAATCTCAGTATATTATGATTTGAGAACAAAAAAGTTGTTTGAATATAGCCAATTTAACACTGAATGTATACATGGAAATCAAAATTAGGGCGAAGAAAGATGGCAGCAGAATTTTTACTGCAGCCATTGGCCGGCTCAGTCGCTGATTGGTCGAAAATATCCGCTAATAAATATTTGATTGACATCTGTGGAAAGGTCCATTACCTCACTTGATGCAAGTGTATGATGATGTTACATCAACCGATCATGGTTATTTACCACTCGATTTTCACCCAAAAACAGAGAAGTCATTGAGACTTAGAACAGATATTTTTCATCGATCGTTCACAAATGATGATCAAGGTGCGGTAATCTATGCAGCATGAATAAACATGGGATTTTCATTTTACAATTATGGACTCACATGAAGCAGTCTTAAAGTGCAGGTAGTAATAATTAATACCACACGATACCTGCTAATTAATCATGCTTAATCTGGTCAATGTGTTCTAGATTGTTCGTAGAAATAACGCCGCAGACGAAACAAATGTTAATTTTACTCCCGACGTCATCAGAGTGTAAACCCTCCCCTTTGCTAAAAATAGTCGGCCTATTTCGGAGAACTTTGGAAATTACGTCACAAGATGAAGACGTATAATTTCTCCCAACTGGTACGCACACGACTGTAGACAATGAATGTGTTTTTTAGATGTTTTTACTCGAGTACTATTCTCAAATTTTGGTACACGCAGCACTTTTCTTGTTAGTCGCAGCTATTATATTCATCAGATCGTAACAAAATGACGAAATACTGACAACAATGGGGGAAAACGGTGTTAGTTTCTTCAAAAAGAAAAACAAATCAAACTTCGACTGTATATGTACAAACCAATTCGCAGTAGCCTACTGAAGGTTTGGGTAGTCCCGTACGTTTATTTATTGTCAAGAAAAGTACGGTGCTTATTTGTGTAATAATTCAACTTATTCAATGAGATAAACAAACTAAACGTTCCTTATAGTTCAGACATTTATTCAGAAGTAAGGAAATACACAAACCGGAAATGAAGCATATAAACTTATAAAGTAAGCCACATCTAAAAGTCATGCAACAAGAGTACATTAACAATTCGACCTTCACCTCATACATAATAGTTCATGCCCATAACTGCCACACAACATATCACACCTCCCCAATAAGCTGTCAATACTGAAAATATTAATCAAACACAACTATATACAAATGCCCTGAACAATAGATATTAATGACTTAACACTCACAAATCTAATTTCTGAGGAGACTTCTTAACAACTCTAACTGACCGACGTAACATGGGTTCAGTTTGGCTCACATCCTTGTCAGTACCAACATGTAAACCAGTTTGAACCTTTGGCTGTTGAAAATCATCAGGACTACCAAGTCCAGGATCCGGGACTGAAATACTGCGGTCTGATGACTCCACAGGTCTCGTCTCCAAATCTGCAATAGGTACTCCACAATTGTCAAATTCCATAGGCTCAACAGACTTTTCTGGTGGAGAGTCTTTATAATCCCCACAATATCTTATCCGCATTTGATCCACATGCCTTTTAACAATTTTACCACTAGAAACTTTAACGGTGTACATGTTTACACTTAACTTCTCTGAGACCAAACCACTGATCCATTATTTCCAGAACTATAATTAATCACAAATACTGGATCATCTACTTCAAAAACCTGAACTTTACTTGTACCACTGTTATCGTGATAAAGCTTTTGCTTAAACTGCTTTAACTCAACTACGGCACTCAGGTCAGGCTTAAGCCGGTTCAACGCAGTCTGTACATTTGTCCCCAGCATTAACACTGAAGGTGATACCCCAGTGGTAGAGTGTGGGGTGGTGCGATACCCGAGGAGACATCTACTGATCTTTGTTTGAACTGACCCTTGCGACATCTTCTTAAAACCTTCTTTAAAACTCTGAACAGCTCTTTCAGCCAAACCATTAGAAGAAGGCTTAAATGGGGAACTGGTTACATGCTGAATACCATTTTTCCTCAGAAAAGATTGGAATGCATAACAAGTAAATGTGGAAGCATTGTCGCTAACTAAACAATCCGGCACACCCCAAGTTGCAAATAGCTTTCTGAGACTCTCCAATGTAACCTCAGCTGTGATAGAGTGCATAGGTATGACTTCCATCCACTTGGCCACCAGACAAATGACCTGGCAATAGACTTCATTGCTGAAATACCTGGGTGTGCGCCATGTAACATTTCTAACACGGACAACCTTTGAGAACCGAAATTTGGCACAATTAATCTCGACCCCCATAACACAACCTCCCTCTACACTAAGTTCATTTTTCCTTCTCAAAAATGGAAGCAATTCATCCCCAACTTTTCCACTTGGCCAACTACCATTTAATATCATGTCCTTGACTTTACTCAGTAATATATCACGGTCAGTGCCTTTTGAAATGTCAGATGATTTGAGAAGGGTTCCAGTTTTATCAAACTCTTCAAACAAATTTACGATTTCTTCTGGAATTGGAACCTCTTGGTTTTTGGTCAACAATGGTAACCTGCTCAAACCATCTGCATTTCCGTTGGCGCTACCAGGTCTATATTCAATGCTGTAATTATATGCTGACAACATTAATGCCCACCTTTGCAACCTTGCAGAAATCATATTTGGAATACTCTTATTTTCACCAAATAGGTATAACAATGGTTTGTGATCACTGATAATAATGAAATTGTGCAAATATAAGTACTCGTTGAATTTTCTTACACCGAAAATTATAGCCAATGCCTCCTTATCGACTTGACTATAATTCTTTTCTGCCGAATTTAATGTCCTGGATGCATACGCTATAGGTCGCTCACAACCATTCATGTCTTTATGGGCCAAAACTGCCCCCACAGGCAAAGGAAGATGAGTCACAAGCAAGGTACAACTTTTTTGAAGGATCAAAGTGAGTTAAAACTGGAGCAGAGCACAACAAACTTTTTAATTTAGTGAAACATTTCATCTGCTCTTGAGACCAATCCCATTTGCACGCCTTTCTCAGCAACTTATGCAGAGGTTCAAGTATCCCTGACAAATTTGGAATAAATTTACCATAGAAACTTACCAAACCCAGGAAGGCTTTTACATCATGCACATTATGAGGTGGGGGTGCCTCCATTACAGCTTTAACTTTGTCCTGTGTAGGACTTATTCCATTTTTACTGATATGGTGTCCCAGAAAAACGACGTCAGAGCGTGCAAAGAAACATTTCTGTTTCTTTAAGCGAAGACCCCGTGACTTTAATCTTTCTAACACTAACCTTAAATTTTGGTTGTGTTCTTGCATAGTTGCCCCTGTAATAAGGACGTCATCTTGAAAAACCACTGTTTTTGGAATGCCATTTAAACATTTTTCCATTTCCCTCTGAAAAATCCCCGGAATGGACTTAATGCCAAATGGGGCCCTGACATACATATATAAACCTCTATGTGTATTAATGGTTGTACATTTCTGAGATTCTTCATCTAAAACTAGTTGTGTAAACGCTTGTGACAAATCCAACTTTGAGTAAACTTGACCTCCAAACAAAGCAGACAATAATGTCTGTATTCTCGGTATCGGATAATTGTCTAATTGTGAGCATTTATTAACAGTAATTTTGTAATAGCCACACAAGCGCACTGATTGGTCAGCCTTCAACACGGGTACTACGTGTGTAGCCCACTCTGAAATTTCCACCGCTTTCACTATTCCTTGACTTTCCAATCGATCTAGTTCACAAGCTATTTTCGCTTTTAAAGCTAACGGAACAGGTCGGGCTCTGCAATATATGGGTTTGGTGCCCTGGTCCAAGTATATTTTAGCTTTCGCTCCCGAAAATCGACCCAATTCTTCTTTGAACAGTTCGTTGTGTTCCTCCACTATTTTCATTGTTGAACTTGATTGTTCATTTTCTTCCAGTGAAAATATCTCCGATATCTCCTCCCAGTTCAGCTTTATGTGCTTTAACCAATCACGTCCTAATAAGTTCGGTCCTTTCGCTCATACCACAGTTGCTGGTAAATGAAATTTTTGCGTGTCGTAAACAACCGGCAGCAAAACTTTACCACAAACATCCAAAGAATGACCGGAGTATGTTTTCAGATTAGAATCTGTTGGATTTAACTTTAGTTCCTTTGAAAGCTTCAAATTTGAAAATTGTTCCTCACTTATAATGCTACATGATACGCCTGTGTCTAATTCGAAACTCAGCATTTCTCCCGCTACCTCTAAGTTTATCACAATCGGTTCAACCTTGGAATTTAAACTGTTAACCTTGTATAATGTTTCATCATACTCTGATGGAAATTTTTCCTCGAAATTTTCCACAACTCGATTTTCTTCAATATTTCCAATTTCGTTCGACTGTGCATAAGACACAAAGTTCCCAGGTTGCCTAGCTCTACAAACACGTGCCAGATGGCCCACCTTATTGCATTTTCGGCATCGAAAATCTTTATAGAAACAAATTTCCGGCGAGTGCGCTCCCGCACATCGGATGCACTTAAACTTCAAAGTTGTGGGAAAACGGGTACCGTCTGTTTTGGCTTATATAGAGTTTTTGACTTTTGCATCACGATTTGAACTCTTTCCTCCTTGATTTTAGTATTTGCCATCATTTCAGATAAATTCACTTGCGCGGCTTCCATACTAAGAGCTAAATCCTGCGCCTTCTCATATGTCAAGTTGTGTGTTTGCAATAATCTTTTTTGGACCGCTTCATCAGAAATCCCACAAACTATCCTATCCCTAATCATGTCATTTAGCATCTCTCCATATTCGCAAAGTTCTGACAATTTCCGCAGCTCAGCTATGTATTGTGAAACTGATTGACCTACTTTTCGAATACACGAATTGAACTTGAATCTGGACATTGTGATAGATGGTTTTGGGTTTTGATGGCTTTTAACCATAGTTACAATCTCTTATGTCTTATCAGCAGGTTTATTTGGCCGACAAAGACTTCTAATCAGAGTGTAAGTTGTCACTCCACATGAACTCAAAAGTACCGCGCGTTTTTTTGGAGCATCAGTCACGTCATTTGCGATGAAAAACTGCTCTAAACGTTCGGTATACTCTGTCCAATCGGACGATTCGTTATACTCCCCAACGTTTCCAAAGTTCGCCATTCTGACGATTGATTTATACTCGTCGCCACTGTAATAATTCAACTTATTCAATGAGATAAACAAAATAAACGTTCCTTATAGTTCAGCCATTTATTCAGAAGTAAGGAAATACACAAATCGGAAATGAAGCATCGGCCTTGAACTGTATAAAGTAAGCCACATCTAAAAGTCATGCAACAAGAGTACATTAACAATTCGACCTTCACCTCATACATAGTAGTTCATGCCCATAACTGCCACACAACATATCACAATTTGGGTCCCTACATTTATTAATTTAACGCTAAAAATAACAAGTCACTGGCAAAAACTGAAGCAAAATGTGTAAATTTGAAACAAAAGTCGCCGACGAATTAATATAACGTCACGCTTCCCATATCTATATAACAATGATTTTCCCACATCTACCCTTACAGATCAAAAACGCTTAATAAGCGTTTTATAAGCGATGTCTTAGCGTTTATTGGAATTGCTTTTCGTTTGAACGGTAAGAATAAGCCATTCTTAACGTTTTTATACATAGTCGCTAAGAAAAATGCTTAGATGCCATTTTGGTTAGTGTTTGAATGCTAAGCTTAGACGATTCTAAGCGTTTTTATTATTCCTTAGCGTTTGAAATGAATAAACGCTAAGGGTTATAAATTTCTCAAATCCACAGCTCGAGAGAACATGTCCTGATTCACATCGCAATGGCTCTTAGCATTTTTTATGATTTCTGAAATCGACTAAAACGTTTCTTTGCATACTCATTCATTTGCAGCTAACATTGACTGTATTAATGCCCTAGAAATAGACTCAGTAAAATTCATCAAAATTTTTGGGAAAAAGTGAAAAAAAATCTATATCGCCTATGTTTATCAACCATTTTGGATAATCTACCTATGAGAATGAGCGGAATTTCTATACTCTATACAACAAGCTAGGATACTAACAATGGGAATAATTATGGAATATTCCCATGGTGGGTTTTCAGTGTAACTACCGATATAAGGTGCATTGACATTTAATGCAATCTCAATGGGTCATCTCGTTCGTGACTGACACAGCAATTAATTGGTAGCACAAAAAAGTCATCATAGGCTTCAAGTTTACTTTCAGAGGGACACTATATATTGCACCCAGTTTATGTCGTGTAATTGATATTTTTTTATAATATTGAGGAAAAAGTTGAAGGGGTGATTCCTAAACCAGGCTATTGAATTTGAGCTGTTAATTAATTCTTAGATGCATAAATATATTTAATTCAAATGATTTTAACAAAGTGTCATCAGTGTTTTCAAACAAAAATTAACGGTTCTAATTAAATAAGACTAAAATCTGAGTTAAATCTCTGCATGTAAAATGAAGATTTATTGATAATTTGCAAGTGGGAATAAGCTGCCACATAGGTAGGAGCAAAGACAATATTGTTGCAAGCATATGCCATTAATATGGGAAGGTAGATACCAGTAAACATGTTGATGTCTCCCCCTGGTAACAGGTGGACAAGATCAAAACAAATATGGCATGCTGGGGAAACAACATTGAGTTATTCAAAGACTGCATGTATTAATTACACTTTATTTGCCCAGTGGTTGCTGAATTAAGTTTATGTTGCTTTTAGTGAAAAAATTATGCATCTGAATTTGTCTCAATGTACTAGCTTATTAAGTTAAGCTCTCAAAGCCAATTATAATTTACAAACCAATTAGACCAGATGGCCCTCCTAACATATTTTAGAGCCAGATAATACCTATACTGGCATCAATCATTGAACCTGACAATTGTACATAAACCTACAAATAACTAAACTTTCAATAGGCCAAATTGCATCAAACTTCACATATCACTAACTTGCATATAAATACACATCAGTACAAAATTTGTTTTATATATTTCCCTTATATACGCCTTATTTGAACTTGTGTTCGGTATTCATAGAGTTAGCCGCCATCTTGCCGAACTCTGGTTTGCGTGCTGCCAGCTAATATTGTACATAAACCTTCAAATAACGTAACTTTTAATCGGTCAAATTGCATCAATCTTCACATATCACTAACTTACATATACACACACATGAATATAAAATTTATTTCATTTATTTCCCTAATATACGCCTTATTTGAACTTGTGTTCGGTATTCATAGAGCTAGCCGCCATAACGCCGGACTCTGTCTTATGCGCCGACGGCGTAAAATTACATAAAACTTTCATTAACATAACTTTTAATCGACCAAATTGCACCAAACTTCACATATCACTAGCTTACATACACACACACATAACTATAAACTTTATTTCTTATATTTCTGTCTTTTAACCCTTATTTGAACTTGTTTTCGGTTGTGTTCGGTTATGTTCGGTTGTGTCCGGTATTCATAGTGACCGGGAAATTTAAGACCAATTTTGAATAAAAAAATTTACTCAAACCTTCAGAAAAATTGAGCATTTATAAGTGATTACTTTGTACATAAAGTTTAACAAACCTACCATTGAAAACGGTACAAAAAAACTATGGTACGTTAGATTATTCATGGTCCATGATATAGCGCAATTTAGGGGGCGTGAAATAAAAAAATTCTTATTTTCTTACATTTGCAACTTAATATAATGACTTAAATTTCTTTGGTAATTTTAAGTGGTCTATCTAGTGTATATGTCTCACTAATTGTCTTTTAGACATTTTTTTCAGTAAACAAGCCGAAATGTTATGTTATATAAGTTTGAGATCGTTGATTTTAACTTTAATGCAGTATACATGTATATCATATTGCTATATTGAGTTTTCGATTCTCAGACAGCTGCTAGAGCATTTCAATAACATAATTAAAACTTTATACAAATTCATAACCTTTAACTGCTTAGCTTTTATAACTATTGTTTTTCTTTCCCCACAGAATATCTCTTGGCTTACTGCAAAAAAAGGACTGGATTCCACCTACGGATACTGAAGTAAACAAAACTTTATGCTGGAAATACTCAAATGCCAGAATACCAAATGAGAGTAAGACTGCTTTATTATCATATTACCATGGCCTGCACCTGTATTACTAGTCATCATTTCATCATGAACTATAGCGATGGTGTAAGAATACTATGCAGCATCGAGTTGTATATGTAACAAAGTATATCAATAATATATCCAAGAGTGCCATAAACCATTAATTATAACGCACATATAGTAATGCCCTAAATAATCGACTCCTTAACAACAGGAGAATCATGGGTAATTTACAGGATTTAGTTGGAAATATGGCTTGTTGCCATTCATCGGAAAGCTCTCATTGAGAGCTTTCAGATGAATGGCTACAAGCCATATTTCAGACTAAATCCTGAATAATTACCCATAATTCTGCTATAGTTTTGCAAAAAGCAGTCATGGGACATTCTGGAGGAGAGCGAGTTTAACTCGAAAGTGTGTTCCAAATGTACGAATGCGAGGAATACATGCAGAACTAGCTTGTCTCTGACAGTTGCGCAGTCTGTTAATAACACAGAGCACATTTAAGTTGTAAATAATGCCATTGCTGACCATGAACTGACGTAGATTTTTAGTACATGTATTCCATCACAAAAAGTAAAGAAATAATATTCATGGTCATTTCCAAGTTAATTCAAGTACACGTAAACCATCAGATGCTATACATTATGACTATGGGCAGTCAATTTGTGCCAGTATAATTGTTTAATGCCATAGGTTCGTGCACTTATTTTTAACTGACCCTAGAATGAAACACATGTAATGCTAATAATCTGTTAAACCTTTGATTTGTAATATTAGTTATTTTTTAGACATTAAATTCCCATGAAGTTCCTCGTTATATATCTGTTGATATCTGCCATTATCACAAATATTGATTATAGTGTTTGAAAGTGGCTTTTGTACAAAAACTCATGATATTTGATCTCTGAAGAGTAAACGTCTGGTGTTTCTAAAACTAATGTAAAGATCGGTGCCTCATACTATTACAGAAAAATCATCAAATGTCACTTCGTCTATCTTTCAGGAAAGAGAACCAAGATCTCAGCTGAACTGTTATTGACATAAATGTGCAGTAATGACTTTACCTACAACATTGACAAAATTGGACATTAACATTGATAAATGTTATTTAAAGTATTAATTAAATTCTGTTTATTCACAATTCTGGAAATATTCTTTATTCTAACCCTGATGAATATGGGCAGCCAAATTAACATATACTCAAATATTTGGAGATATCTCTAAATATTTGGAGATATCTCTAAATATTTGAAGATATCTCTAAATATTTGGAGATATCTCTAATTCATTTGGAGATATCTTCAAATAAATTGCAGATATCTCTAAATCGACTTGAAGAGCTCTTCAATTCATACCCTAACTACTTATGACACCAAAGCATTTGAAAATATCTCTAAATATTTGGAGATATCTCTAATTCATTTGGAGATATCTCTAATTCATTTGGAGATATCTCCAAATATTTCGAGATATCTATAATTGATTTGGAGATATCTCCTATTATTTGGAGATAACTCCAAATACTTGAAGATATCTTCAAATCATTTAGAGATATCCACAAATGCATTTACGGAGAAGTATATTCGATTTATCCACTTATCCATAAATCATTTAGAGATATCTCCAATTTATTTAAAGATATCTCCAATGTATTTAGAGATATCTCAAAATTATTTCGAGATATCTCCAAGTAGTATTTATTTACGGATATGTCCAATTGTGGTTATGTCGATTTGGAGATATATCCAATTATTTAGAGATATCTCCAATTCATTTAGAGATATCTCCAAATGATTAGAGATATCTCTAAATCATTTGGAGATATCTCCAATTATGTCGTTTCAGGACATGATTTTATATTACATTATCTGTGTCAGTGAGATTGGTTTGATATTCATATTACATTCAGCAGAGGGCAGTCAAACAGAGGTGTAAGAGTTAATATGTTAGTCTTTGATTGTAAGGTGCTTCTGTTGGCGTTTAAACGCTAAGAAGCGTTTCTTAGCGTTCAAACGCTTAAATAAACGCTAAGCATTATAAGGTTGGAAATTAATAAGCTAAGCGTTTTAATGATAAGCGTTTCAATGCTAAGGAAGCATTTCAACACTAAGAAACGCTTAAATTAGCGTTTAAACGCTAAGCTCATTTAAATATTTTACCCCATATGAACGCTTGTCAAATACTAAGCGAACGCTATTAACGGTAGCGTTTAAACGGTAAGATTAAGCGTTTAAATGCTAAGATTAAAATTAGCTCATCCTATTCTCAGTATTTCATCTTAACGTTTTTTGGCAAACAACGGAAAGCTAGAAAAACGCTTAATAATGGCTTCTCATTTTGGTAAGGGTATATAACAATGTATTGTGAAACCGATAATGAAAGTACAATTAGGTACCAGAAAACATTATCCTCCGCTGCCTTCTTGACGGGTAAATTATATATGAATGCGTCCGAACAATTTGGCGAATCGTCCGCTATAGCATGGTTATTTCTGCGAAATCGAACAGGTCTAACAAACACACGTGTTCCGTACATTGGGTCCACATATATAGCTATAGGGGTGCCAGCACGAAGCGTATTTTGTTCTTTATAAATATTTAGATAAAAAAAAAGATTCGCAATATATCTTTTGTTAAAAAAAAAAAAAATAAGCACAAACTTCCGAAACGGCAATTTTGAAGCCACAATATATACGTATTATTACCGGTCGCTGGCGCTTTTAAAATCACATGGCCCACAATCTAAATGGAAGATATTTTCTGCGATAGGCATAAAAAAAATACTCATTGTAACAAAAAGAAAAAATTAGCAGATAAATATAAAAAAGAATATGAAAATGGCTTGGCTGAAACGAAAATGATATGGAATAAAAACAATGTGAAACCCCTACCCTCAGGGATATCCATATAAATGGGATATTTAGTCCCATGCTACCCATACTTGAAAATTTAATCCAGATTATTGCGCCCCGTACTCTTATGTATTTATAATGTGAATAGGCCCTACTATTATGTCACCCCGCTATTATTTGGATCTCGATCGAGAGTAGTGCCAATGTCCCTCTGTGCCGTCCAAATTATTTATAGACTGTTACATTGCTACCGGCATTTGGTGGATCTGTGACATTTTTACTTTCATCAAATTGATCAACAATTATGACAGCATATCTTGAATAAATCCAGTTCAAACTCCCATCGATGAATTGTCGATATACGATAGACAGTCTAACGCAAATCCGAATCGCAATGTCGCAGACAACATCGAAATGCCTCTTTACGTTGAAAAAATACGATGCAGTCTTCACCATGTGACGTCACAAGTATGGAACGTAGCTGTGCATGATTTTGCCGATTCATAAATATGTTTCCGCGACGTCGTCGTTGGTGACGCGCTGTATCAAAACAAATCCGGTGTGTTGCAAAAGCAACTTTTTATCTGCAGTGGGTCACTATTTGGAGTTGAATTATATAAATGCGCGCATATAACAGAAATAGTCGCGATCTGACCTTTAAGTGTTTTTTTTCAACTATAGCTAAATTAATACCTGATGATCACTTAAAGCTTCCAAAGCAGACACGAACAATTCTGCGAAAGCACAAAAAAGAACTGAAGAAAATAGCCGATAGTAGAACTCATATCGATTAATAAAATTAAATACTTTTAAAAATTGGTGGATTTCTCGTTGGAGTTTTGATCAGAAGTATTCTCAGACAAAAAGAAAATAAACAATATATATATTTTGCATGAGCTAGATCAACTGGAGTAAATGCTAGCCCAACTAGAGTAAATGCTACAAGAGTAAATTTTACAATTGCTAGATTTCAACCACTCAACGATCATGGTCTGTAACAAATTCCACCATTTCAAGAAGCAGAACATTACCCATTGGTTCAACGGTACTCGAAAAGGATGAATCTTTCAAATCCATCAAAATTAGCTTTGACAGCATTTGACCGTAATTTCAGTAAACGTAAAAGTAAAGAAAGGCCGATCACGATCGGCAGCTGTTAACCCACCCCTTCGCGATAGTAAATTACTATGATCGGAATCATAAATGAGAGTTTTGGTGTTGAATTATGGAGTATACTGTTATGTACTATTATAGACAAATGTACATAACACAAAGTATTGGAATTTATGGGTCACTCGCATTTATATAAGAGAATGCACTGGTACAGTATCTGTAATGCTGCACCACCACAGCCTTGGGTTAAATATGAAAGGTGACCTGGACATGGAATACTTGGGTTAACAGAGTCCAATTTAAGTTTACAATGATAATGTATCAAATTCTACCAACAATATAGATCAAGTTAAGCCACCTCACTGCTGACCCATTAATATCAATTATATAGCAGAGCTGTCAACAAATCACAGGAATTGTTTATGTTGAAAGCTGACATATCTATTAAACCAATAACATTTATAATGACCTCAGACCATCTGTAGAGTGATATCTTCAGCTGTGCAAGGCAGCACAGATATCCAAGTCTAGTGTTAATATCATGTGATGTGTATTGATGAATCTGTATATTAAATTAGATACCATAGCTATCTTTATCAGATTATCTGCACTTTGACATAAGACATTAGAAAATAATATAGCCTTATCAATAGCTAAGTAGTCGAAAGGCATGGGATGAAATTGATGAATTGGATTTAATGTCGCTCCAAACAAATTTACCAGTACATAACACAAGATTTTGGACCGATTTAAACAAATTTGGTGTGGTGACTCGGGGGTACGCTTAGCTGAGTTATAATGGTGTTAGTTTTTCAAATTTTTTTTTTTAAATTGAACAAGGAATTCAATCTAAATGTTTTTGTTTTTAAGAGTGAATATTTTTTCGAAAAAGAGCCATAACTCAGTTAAAACTCATCGGATCAAACGCATATTCGAACTCGATCTGTCTTTTGTGCTGAGAAATTCATATACAAAATTTGGTTCCGATCAGATAGAAAATATTTGAGTTATCGCACCATGCGTAAAGTGTCTACAGATAGACAGACTAACGACGAGTGGTCAATCCGGACAACGACACTATGTTTACCATACTATGATATGGGTAAACATAAAAAGTAACCGTTGATTGAACTTTCATTCATTTGGCATCCATCTGAATGGTGAAGATGGCAAACCATCTCATTTTCGAACAAAAGTGATAAAAGATGCACCAAAGAAAGTGATTGATTGTATATCAGAATAGAAGCTCAGAAGCGTAAACTGCATCCGAGGCGTCAGCATCTCAGAGATCTTGCAAACAAATCAAAATCTTTAAAATGAAAGAAGCAAAATACTTCGCGGTTAATGATGAAGCAAATGGTTACTGTTCCCTTCAAAATGTTGGACGATATTAAAAAAAGGAAAACAGGATTGATTAATCCGAAATTACCACCTAATCCTGAAATTGCAAATGTTTCAAAACTCAACAGAGAATTGAATTCAGTGTTTGATTACAATTTGTCGGAATCAGAGAAGGTTCAATTATATGGTACAACTTTGTACAAATTAAAATCTTCTAAAAAATCAATTTGAGCTACTTCAACACCGAAAGCAGAACAACCGTTTAATCACCATGATCGTGTTTTAGAGAGTATTCGCACAAAGATGAGAAAAAAAGCTGAGCAGCTTTTACAGTTGATTTCAAAACATCCGAAAATGAAATTTGATGAATATGGACAATTAACATATAGTGGCAAGGTTATCAAAGTATCTAACATTGTTGACCTTGTTAATGATATTGTGCGGCAAAGAAAAGGTTTTGAACCAACAGGTTGGGAAACCTTTTCACAAATGATTGAGCGAACTTAATGTACCATAAGATGTTTTGGAAACAGAAACCGTTGGCTTTGGATTAAAAACATTTGAAAGTTGATTCTGATGATGATGATTTTGAAACTCCATCAGTATCGAACATAAAAATGAAACATTTCGATTCTCAACGATTCACACCAATGGAAGATATACAGTCAATGACTGTGGGGTCGCTCACCAGACTGTAAAGACTGAGAAGACTGGGACTCTGATGACTGCTGCAGTCAGTACATTGACAGAATCACTTAAGACAAATATATCTAAACATGGACATAGCTGGAGGTTCTCAGATGAGCAGTATGAGCAGGGCTCTTCATCTTGAAATTTATAAAGCTCATGGGTTACTTCACAACAGTGCAAACAGGAGGGCCTTGGGACGGTCCACTACCCTCGCCGGCCCGGGCTCTCCTATTAGATACACACATGACAATGTATATATCTAATCAGGGGTAATATCAAGCGCAAAATACATGTCAGTGGCGTACTTTGAACTCTATAGAGATTGTGGCATGCGCTGTCTGGGAGTACTGTAATGTATATCTGGCCAGACTGCGGTAAGGGGGTAATGAACCAAATGTCACTGCTTGATGTTCTGTTTATAAAATAGAAGAATAAATTATGGCACCGAGAGCAAAGGGCTGTGGAAAAGAAATTTGCCCCGCTGGCGTCCATTGACGTTTTCTATTAGATATATGGTTATAATGGGTATACCTATTCAGTATATATCTACTATACGCGAGCTTAGAGGCCAAGCCAAAGATTTCGGCTTGAGCGAGTATTCCTCTCTTTGAAAGCATGCTATGATAATGGCGATTGCCCACGTCTGTGCCACAGAGCTTATTTCACGATGTTTTCGACCCCCACAAGCGCGGTCAGAGAGGCCGCGGGTTTAAACAGATCGACGCCGAGGTCACAGCGTCTCGAGAAGAGACTGCAAAGGAACCCAATCAGGAAACAAAATATCATGAGATCATGAGCCACGGTGGCGAAAGGAAGCGGCGATGGAATGTCGTGCGGAGCATTATGCGAGAAGGCCCTGAGGTCCTCAGAAAACTGAGGGAGAGGGGGCAATTTGACTTGGATCTCCAGGTCCCGTACCCGGCGAGGCTCCCGGCCGACAAACCGTGGGTTGACATGATGAACGATGCCAAAGACGAGTTTAAAGTCGACGGCGCAGCCGCAGTCTACTCCACATAGAGGGTAGAGAAAGTCGACGTCAACGACGTCTCTGCTGCCCACGGGGGTCAGAAAGCCCTAAATGCCCGCATGACGAATGGGAGGGCAACACAGCTCCTCGCGGCCGTATCATAGGGCGAGTTCATTCTAAAAATCAAGTACTTGCGTGAGCATATCGACGGTAACTGGGTCGTCGAGGGTAAGTTCGACCCGGTCAGAACAGAGGGAAAGAAGGGCCAAGGTATTGTTGAAATCACTCGAGACACGAAGCCTAGTGTCTTGAGCGGAATCGACCAGGTGTTTTACCAGAATGCCTACCACGTCATCGGGTTTGTCTACGGTATCTACCCCCTCATATACCCAGATCCTGCAAACCTAGCCCCAATGAAGGACGGCGACCTCAACTGTGTTGTACAAAGAGTGGTGGAACACTTTGGAACACTCACGCCCCTGAGGAGAAAGAAAAATGAGGAGTGAGAGGAGAGAGTCCACGAAACAGGGGCCACTGTCGATGATGTCGCCGCCCTCGAGAAGAACCTTGTCAGGAATATACCCGGCGAGGACATTTACAACAGTGGTAAATACCAGGCCAGTAGGTGGAAACCAATCGAGCACATCTGCCACAACGGTCCAAAGACCTACACTTCCCACAGTCCAGGGAGGTCAACTTCTACGAAGGCGACGTCTGGCAGGCAATCAGTGGGACAACCCAGGACGAGCCGATTGCAGTCTGGCTGTTGGGGGCCAAGACAGACAGCTCAGTGTGGACCAGTTTGTGCTCCAAAATGGCCGCACCTACAGGACACGGGAGACTCACAAAAACCTCCAGGAAGCCTGTAGTGTTATGGGCGATGAGTCCCTCACAGACCGAGCCTTCGGCGTGAACCACGCAGCCAGTATCATGTCCAAAGAGTAGAAAGTCTGGAAACCGACCCCGGCTAACCTCGGAGATGACATCCATAAAGCCTGTGTCGAGCATGGTCATGGAGGCCTCTGGAACGCTATGGGCTACGACACAAGAGACGTCGTCAGCATCGACATGAAAGCCTGCTACCCGGCCAGCTTCCATTGGCCACGGCGAGGCCAAGCCATATTTTGACAGATTCTGTCACCACACCCACCGCATGACCCGTGTCGCAATCAACGGACCCCACCCCAAGATATCGCCGAGGTCCAGGACTGGGTGTTCGCCCCTAACTGCCACCCCGTCATCCCCACCTGGTTCGGAAAGCATTTCGCAGATCCCCCCACACCCTGCTTGCCTTCCTGGTTGAGTGGGTCAGGTCTCCAGAAGAGCATGAAGGTCCACGAGGCCATCATCACCTTTGCCCATATACAAATATACCCGGGTAAATCCACCCAGGTTTTTTGGGCCAAAACTCGGGTGTCAATCTATCTACCAAGACATCCACTAACCACCAAGACCCCCTGAAACCCGGGTTTTACCAGGATTAACCCAGGTGAAACTAGACAAAAACCCTGGTGTGGATAAACCTGGGTGTAATTACCCAGGTGTACCCTGGTATTTCCAACCCAGGTGTACCTTGGTGTTATTCACCCAGGTGTACCCTGGTGTTTCCCAACCAGGTGTACCTTGGTGTTATTCACCCAGGTGTTTCCTACCCTGATGTTCCCTACCCAGGTGTATCTTGATGTTTCCAACCCAGGTGTACCTTGGTGTTTTCTTACCCCGTTGTACCTTGGTGTTTTCTTACCCATGTGGATTTTCCAGTGTTTCCACCCAGGTATACCCTAGGGTTTTCAAAGGGCTTTACCCCGGGTATTTCTACTAGAGTATACCCCGGGTGTTATAAGCAGGTACCACTCGATTATTTTACCCTGGTGTACCCCAGCATTTTCACCCAGATGTATCCTATGTGCACCACCCTGTTTTACCCTGGTATTGGAGCACCAGTGTTTATCAGGGTGGTTGCACTAGGGTTACACCTAGGTAAAAATACTGGGGTACACCAGGGTAAAATCATCGAGTTGAGCCTGTTTAAGAACAACCGGGATATACCCTGGTAGAAACACCTGGGAAACACTTGGGTCGAAAACACCAAGGTACACTTGGGTGGAAACATTGAGATGCACCTGTGTAAGAAAACCCCAAGGTACACCCAGGTAAGGAAACACCAAGGTACACCTGGGTAGGATAACACCAAGGTACACCGGGTGGGAAACACCAAGATACACATGGGTAGGAAACACCAAGGTACACCTGGGTGGGGATACCAGAGTGAAATGATGAGGATGGCAATGCAGTAGATTTGCAGGGGTATTGTTATCAATGGAGTTGTTTTAGTATAATAACACATTAAGGAAACTGATTGTGGAGCCCTATAAGTTTATTCTAAATAAACAAACTAACTAAAGATAAAATATAGACAAATAGATCTAAACATGGCCATAGCTGGAGGTTCTCAGATGAGCAGTATGAGCAGGGCTCTTCATCTTGAAATTTATAAAGCTCATGTGTTACTTCACAACAGTGCAAACAGGAGGGCCTTGGGACGGCCCACTACCCTCGCCGGCCCGGGCTCTCCTTTTAGATACACACATGACAATGTATATATCTAATCAGTGGTAATATCAAGTGCAAAAACACATGTCAGTGGCGTACTTTGAACTCTACAGAGATTGTGGCATGCGCTGTCTGGGAGTACTGTAATGTATATCTGGCCAGACTGCGGTAAGGGGGTAATGAACCAAATGTCACTGCTTGATGTTCTGTTTATAAAATAGAAGAATAAATTATGGCACCGAGAGCAAAGGGCTGTGGAAAAGAAATTTGCCCCGCTGGCGTCCATTGACGTTTTCTAACAGACATGACAATTGGAACTTATTCCCTATTCCTTATTCCTTATTTTCAAAAATGTCGTTTTCGACCGATTTGACGGCATGGTTGGTGGCCCGCGCCAAATACCACCTAGAAACACCACGACCCCCACCCATCACCCCCGGGGGGTGCCACCCCGAGGGGGTGAAAATGGGGTATGGACCATTTTCGAGAACGGTAAAGATTTCGACCGATTTGACGGCATGGGTGGGTGGCCCGCCCCAAATACCACCTAGAAACACCCCGACCCCCCACCCATCACCCCGGGGGGTGCCACCCCGAGGGGAGTGAAAATGGGGTATGGACCATTTTCGAGAACGGTAAGGATTTCGACCGATTTGACGACTTGGGTGGGTGGCCCGCCCCAAATACCACATAGAAACACCCCGACCCCCCACCCATCACCCCCGGGGGGTGCCACCCGAGGGGGTGAAAATGGGGTATGGACCATTTTCGAGAACGGTAAGGATTTCGACCGATTTGACGGCATGGGTGGGTGGCCCGCCCCAAATACCACCTAGAAACACCCCGACCCCCCACCCATCACCCCCGGGGGGTGCCACCCCGAGGGTGTGAAAATGGGGTATGGACCATTTTCGAGAACGATAAGGATTTCGACCGATTTGACGGCATGGGTGGGTGGCCCGCCCCAAATACCACCTAGAAACACCCCGACCCCCCACCCATCACTCCCGGGGAGTGCCACCCCGAGGGGGTGAAAATGGGGTATGGACCATTTTCGAGAACGGTAAAGATTTCGACCGATTTGACGGCATGGTTGGGTGGCCCGCCCCAAATACCACCTAGAAACACCCCGACCCCCCACCCATCACCCCCGGGGGTGCCACCCCGAGGGGGTGAAAATGGGGTATACCTGGTGACATGGGTGAGGGTATGTGTATGAAGCGAGTGGCTATATGGCCAGTGGTAAGGTGCATATGTATACCGGAGTGACCGTATGGTCATTGTTGTGTTGTTGATGTATATATTGATTGTCTATTTGATTATGTGTTTGGAGAATATGTATACGTTGGATTACCTTATGGCCAATGGTGAGATGAATGGGTATACAAGGAGTGAATATATGGTTATGGGTCATGTTTAGGAGTATACCCGGTGTGCCTGTATTGTGATGCGTGGCTGTATTGTCATCCGTGGTCATGGGTCAGGTGTATACAGTCGGTCACTATATTATTAAGTCTATGCATATATGTAATGACTGTGTGATAATGGGTGGCTATCGCTTTCCACGCTTAACATCCCCCATCTACATAAACACCATCAAGATGAAGAACTATCTGACATGACCTCTCTATTGATTAACATATCCTTGAATTATTGTGGAAAGTGATAGCCACCCAAGGTACACATGTACAACCCACACATTACCCCAGTCACTCCATATGTACATAAGCACCACACAAATGACAACATAGTCACCCAGTTTATACACGTACACCTGGTCGTACTTGGTTATACCCGTACATACCACAAATGACGATACAGCCACGAGTCACCATGCATGAACACCAGGTACACACCAATACCCGACACATGACCATATAGTCACTCAGCCTTCATAATTGGCTACGGCAATCAGCATTGCTGAAGCAAACTGGATTGCCGAAGCCAAAAAATCTGAATTAAGAGGGCTGGTCACTATAGGTATACATATTCACTACATCCACGACCATACAGTCACTCAGTGTATACATATTCACATCACAATGGACCATACAGCCACTACATATATACATATGCGCCATACCCATGACCATAGTGTCAATGCAGGTATATATATGCACATCACCAATGGTGAGCCCTTCCAGATATACCAATATCCGCACAAATGACCACGCAAAAGTTCCATACTTGCCATACTCATACACGCCATCCATGATAATACGTCTACTCCCCATATATCAGCAATGATACCACTTCCACAACATATATAAATATACGTTCCACCGTTTCCAACAGGGCACTCCATATATACCCACACATCAGTCATGACCATACAATAACTCCCTGTATACCTAGTGTCCTCATCTATGATCATAGAGTAATTCCCTGGCTGCCATCTTGGCTTCCACCCTGTATCCAATTGATAATTTTGTATCACAATGGGCCAGAGTACTGACATATCATTGTTCATCTCAGTTCCGTCTCAAAGTTCTGCCCATTTCCTTTCAATAATATGGCCATAATCACAAAAGAGGTTCTCCGCAAAATTCCATACTGCAACTTTAAAATGAATTTGTCATGCCCATACGGAACTGGGACAAACATAATAGAACGTAGTTGTCAGTTGATTAACTAACACGTACAATAACCAAGTGAGTCACAATTTGCTTGCTACCTTTTTTTTGGATAACGCAGAGAATAATGTTCGGGATATGTTAACTTTAAACTTTTTACAAATTTGGCTGCCATTTTGGAAGCCATCTTGAGCAATTTAGTCTATAAACACCGTAGTGTGACACATTTAAGATAGACAATAACAATAAACACCTTTGATACCAAAGATAGTTGCATTCTACTTGAACAAATGATCGAACCCTGAAAAGTGAATTTTTGCCGACATTTATGTCAAGTTTGTGAGAGAAAAATCCAATATTTCTAAATCCAATATATCTGGTGATGTCAATGGTGACAATAGTAAAAATGATCCATGGTGCATCAGACATGTTGGTATGCAATGCATAGAATACAGATTAGCCGATTGTATACATCAACCACAACATGTAAGCGATTGCAGGACACCCTGGGCAATATTTACCATTTTCCATATTTTGGCGGCCATTTTCGCAGCCATTTTGAGCCAAGGTAAGATTTTTGGTTCCATAGAGTTGGAATATTAATAGGTAATGACATGCCCCACTTACATTACAATGTTCTTTTTACTTCATGTTGAAATGTGACTAGAATCCCAATTCTGATTTTTTGTAAAATTTTGAACCGCGTTCTGTAAAATCGAATTGTTGATGGATCGGAAGGGGCTAGGACCCCATTAATTGCATATGTAATTGCTCCCATGATCAGTTAATATACAAAACACCAAATAAAGTCAAATTACTCAACCAGTTCCAAACAGCATGAATTGATCTAGAAGATATTTGTGAAAAAATGTCATATTTTCAACTTTCGGCGGCCATTTTGGATGTTGGATGTTGAGTTTCAATTTTGTCCCAAAAAAGTGTCATTATGTCCTAGCTTCACGAAAATACATACAGTTGTATACATTTTACCAGATTTTCCTGCTATAATTTGCATAAAACTGACTTAGGGTCTGGTCTAAAAAACGGCGGCCATGATGGACGCCATCCTGTCTGGAGTCTATATATAAAAGGCCACTTTTTTCTTGTTAACATTGCTTAAAAGTTGAAGGACATAATAAGGACAAAAGTGAGTGGGGTCCCAGGGGGTGAAAGGGTACCCCTACTGGCTCCCGGACTATGGGCAAATTACTGTCATTCAATTTCTGATTCTGGGAGATTTATCTTATTTGTGACCACGTTTGGGGGGGGGGTTGAATCAGCCTATTGCAAACATATGGGCAAATTATTGTCAAAAATATTTGGTTATATAGCCCTTTTTTGTGAGTATGTAGCACATATATTGGTGACCACAAAAATGGCATTTGCCAAAATTATATGGCAAGGTCAAGGTCGTTCATGACAGCATGAAATTGTGCCAATGATGTTTTTTGGTTGACTCAGGGCGACGTCATTGTCATATTCGATGGTATCACCCCTTCCCCCTGAATCCCGAATACCAGTGTTAATTTGGGGGGGGTGAATCCTGAATACCAGTTTATTTTGGGGGGTGAATCCTGAATACATGTTAAGAAATAATATGCGATAAATGACATGCAAATTGTCTGTTTTTGATATCAGACAGATACAAGCAGAAGTGCCGGTCGCGTTATGAGGCCGTTATGATATGATTAATGGTACTCTATAATGACATGGTGGTCGAATATGCACAATAAGCTATTCTACCCATTCATTCATACAGATAATTAGCACAAAATATTATTTTGCGCCATCAAAACCTGCGTTCAAGATGATTTGCTCGAACCCGAATACCAGTTATTTTGGGGGTATGAATCCCGCGTACAGCTTCAAAACACCCTGAATTCCGCGTACCAAAAAGGGAGGGTGATACCCTCATATTCGCTCTTTCTCCAAAACTTGTATTTAATTCGAATATCATGATTAATGGAAACCAAACAAAATTGAGCCACTTTGTTGACTTGTGCCCTTTAATAGTTGAATTATCGTTATGAGTATATATTCAAATTGTACACCGTGGAGTAGCCGATGATGTATCCGTCCAAACGACGTATCGATCAGCTCCGCTCGTTGAGACGTCTATGAGATACAGCCATTTGAATATACGTGGTGGAAATTGATGTACTTTGTGGGCGTGACTTAGAGTTCAAACACTCTAAGAGGTCAACGAATACACCGTACAGATATCATAATTGGAAACAGATTTCGGTCGCATACAGGGCGATTCCTATCAAGTCGGGCATGCCCTGGTCCATCGTACACTTGGTTTGACGCTAAACAACCGAGGAACTCTGATGTAGACAACGTGAACATACGTCAATCAAACCATGTTCCTCAAGGGGTTCGCCAAATTGCAATGAGACTTTACAGTAGGAAACATTGTCGATGGATTTCTCTTACATGTTTCAAGTTATCGAACTGAAATTTGGTATTTAGGGGCTTCTCGGTGCGTTAAATCAGATAGAATTGTCAGCGAGATATTCCTATGTACCAAAATGTGTCAATGACGCCGTTGATATTCCACATGGGTGGGGGGCCGGGGTGTTTATATGTGGTATTTGGGGCGGGCCACCCACCCATGCCGTCAAATCGGTCGAAATCCTTACCGTTCTCGAAAATGGTCCATACCCCATTTTCACCCCCTCGGGGTGGCACCCCCCGGGGTCATGGGTGGGGGTCGGGGTGTTTCTATGTGGTATTTGGGGCGGGCCACCCACCCATGCCGTCAAATCGGTCGAAATCCTTACCGTTCTCGAAAATGGTCCATACCCCATTTTCACCCCCTCGGGGTGGCACCCACCGGGGTGATGGGTGGGGGGTCGGGGTGTTTCTATGTGGTATTTGGGGCGGGCCACCCACCCATGCCGTCAAATCGGTCGAAATCTTTACCGTTCTCGAAAATGGTCCATACCCCATTTTAACCCCCTCGGGGTGGCACCCCCGGGGTGATGGGTGGTGGGTCGGGGTGTTTCTAGGTGGTATTTGGGGCGGGCCACCCACCCATGCCGTCAAATCGGTCGAAATCTTTACCGTTCTCGAAAATGGTCCATACCCCATTTTCACCCCCGCGGGGTGGCACCCCCCGGGGGTGATGGGTGGGGGTCGGTGTGTTTCTAGGTGGTATTTGGGGCGGGCCACCCAACCATGCCGTCAAATCGGTCGAAAACGACATTTTTGAAAATAAGGAATAAGGAATAGGGAATAAGTTCCAATTGTCATGTCTGTCGTTTTCTATTAGATATATGGTTATAATGGGTATACCTATTCAGTATATATCTACTATACGCGAGCTTCGAGCCCAAGCCAAAGATTTCGGCTTGAGGGAGTATTCCTCTCTTTGAAAGCATGCTATGATAATGGCGATTGCCCACGTCCGTGCCACAGAGCTTATTTCACGATGTTTTCGACCACCACAAGCGCGGTCAGAGAGGCCGCGGGTTTAAACAGATCGACGCCGAGGTCACAGCGTCTCGAGAAGAGACTGCAAAGGAACCCAATCAGGAAACAAAATATCATGAGATCATGAGGCACGGTGGCGAAAGGAAGCGGCGATGGAATGTCGTGCGGAGCATTATGCGAGAAGGCCCTGAGGTCCTCAGAAAACTGAGGGAGGGGGGGGGCAATTTGACCTGGATCTCCAGGTCCCGCACCCGGTGAGGCTCCCGGCCGACAAACCGTGGGTTGACACGATGCCAAAGACGAGTTTAAAGTCGACGGCGCAGCCGCAGTCTACTCCACATAGAGGGTAGAGAAAGTCGACGTCAACGACGTCTCTGCTGCCCATGGGGGTCAGAAAGCCCTAAATGCCCGCATGACGAATGGGAGGGCAACACAGCTCCTCGCGGCCGTATCATAGGGCGAGTTCATTCTAAATATCAAGTACTTGCGTGAGCATATAGACGGTAACTGGGTCGTCGAGGGTAAGTTCGAACCGGTCAGAACAGAGGGAAAGAAGGGCCAAGGTATTGTTGAAATCACTCGAGACACGAAGCCTAGTGTCTTGAGCGGAATCGACCAGGTGTTTTACCAGAATGCCTACCACGTCATCGGGGTTGTCTACGGTATCTACCCCCTCATATACCCAGACCCTGCAAACCTAGCCCCAATGAAGGACGGCGACCTCAACTGTGTTGTACAAAGAGTGGTGGAACACTTTGAATGTGCTCTGAGAGGGCAGGGACTCACGCCCGTGAGGAGAAAGAAAAATCAGGAGTGAGAGGAGCGAGTCCACGAAACAGGGGCCATCGATGATGTCGCCGCCCTCGAGAAGAACCTTGTCAGGAATATACCCGGCGAGGACATTTACAACAGTGGTAAATACCAGGCCAGTAGGTGGAAACCAATCGAGCACATCTGCCACAACGGTCCAAAGACCTACACTTCCCACAGTCCAGGGAGGTCAACTTATACGAAGGCGACGTCTGGCAGGCAATCAGTGGGACAACCCAGGACGAGCCGATTGCAGTCTGGCTGTTGGGGGGCCAAGACAGACAGCTCAGTGTAGACCAGTTTGTGCTCCAAAATGGCCGCACCTACAGGACACGGGAGACTCACAAAAACCTCCAAAAAGCCTGTAGAGTTATGGGTGATGAGTCCCTCACAGACCGAGCCTTCGGCGTGAACCACGCAGCCAGTATCATGTCCAAAGAGTAGAACGTCTGGTCACCGACCCCGGATAACCTCGGAGATGACATCCATAAAGCCTGTGTCGAGCATGGTCATGGAGGCCTCTGGAACGCGATGGGCTACGACACAAGAGACGTCGTCAGCATCGACAGGAAAGCCTGCTACCCGGCCAGCTTCCATTGGCCACGGCGAGGGCAAGCCATATTTTTGACAGATTCTGGCACCACACCCACCGCATGACCCGTGTTGCAATCAACGGACCACACCCCAAGATATCGCCGAGGTCCAGGACTCGGAGTTCGCCCCTAACTGCCACACCGTCATCCCCACCTGGTTCGGAAAGCATTTCGCAGATCCCCCCACACCCTGCTCGCCTTCCTGGTTGAGTGGGTCAGGTCTCCAGAAGAGCATGAAGGTCCATGAGGCCATCATCACCTTTGCCCATATACAAATATACCCGGGTAAATCCATCCAGGTTTTTTGGGCCAAAACCCGGGTGTCAATCTATCTACCAAGATATCCACCAACCATCAAGACCCCCTGAAACCCGGCTTTTACCAGGATTAACCCAGGTGAAACTAGACAAAAACCCTGGTGTGGATAAACCTGGGTGTAATTACCCAGGTGTACTCTGGTATTTCCCAACCAGATGTACCTTGGTGTTATTCACCCAGGTGTTCCTACCCTGATGTTCCCTACCCAGGTGTATCTTGATGTTTCCAACCCAGGTGTACCTTGGTGTTTTCTTACCCCGGTGTCCTTGGTGTTTTCTTACCCATGTGGATTTTCCAGTGTTTCCACCCAGGTATACCCTAGGGTTTTCAAAGGGCTTTCCCCCGGGTATTTCTACTAGGGTATTCCCCCTGGTGTTATAAGCACGTACCACTCGATTTTTTACCCTGGTGTACCCCAGCATTTTCACCCAGATGTATCCCATGTGCACCACCCTGTTTTACCCTGGTATTGGAGCACCAGGGTTTATCAGGGTGGTTGCACTAGGGTTACACCTGGGTAAAAATACTGGGGTACACCAGGGTAAAATCATCGAGTTGAGCCTGTTTAAGAACACCCGGTATATACCCTGGTAGAAACACCTGGGAAACACTTAGGTCGAAAACACCAAGGTACACCTGGGTGGAAACATTGAGATGCACCTGTGTAAGAAAACCCCAAGGTACACCCAGGTAAGGAAACACGAAGGTACACCTGGGTAGGATAACACCAAGGTACACCTGGGTGGGAAACACCAAGATACACATGGGTAGGAAACACCAAGGAACACCTGGGTGAATAACACCAAGGTACACCTGGGTGGGGATACCGGAGTGAAATGATGAGGATGGCAATGCAGTAGATTTGCAGGGGTATTGTTATCAATGGAGTTGTTTTAGTATAATAACACATTAAGGAAACTGATTGTGGAGCCATATAAGTTTATTCTAAATAAACAAACTAACTAAAGATAAAATATAGAAACACATGTAATACATAAATATATAAACACATTAATCTGCATGTGTTAAAATTTTGATCAAAAACACTTGCTAATTCCCTCTTCATACATGTATATGGTATGTTAGGCAAGTTACATGTACACGTAGTTGTAATGTATACCGGTACATGACATACTGGTAGGCACTAAATTCATTATTTTAGTTCCAATGGCATTTACCAGTATACATGTACCTTGCAACTACATTTCCAGGGGATTAGTTTTGTCTCATTTAAACTTTTTAAATGGGTTTCTCCCTTTGAATGGCATAAACTAATGTGAGTATACACATGAGCTCTGATGTGAAATACATACCGTATGTATACCAAAAAACATTATTTCTTAGTCTAAAGACATGTTTCCTGTCATTATCTTATTGCTTCAAAATATCGATTTGTATGCTGTAATACTCCAGAAATAGCCATATTTTGTCCTGGTTCATAAGAACACATTATTTCTTAATGTTAGAAGGACATGTGTCCTGTTATTATCTGACTCATAAACCCCCAAATGTACATGTAAACAGAACATTTGGGAAAGAGACACACCATCTTTAATCTTTTTGATATCAGTAGCAAAAGATCAGATAGCAATATATACTATAAATAGTATTCAGATGCTAGAAATTAAACAAGCACATTAATTGCACCAACTCGAAACTGTTAACATACCCTGTAGAATACAAACTAGTCACTATGATCAAGGAGGGTGTCACCCACACACACACACCCACACCGGTTTGGTATTCAGGCCATTTTCAGGTGGTACGCTATATACATACCCAATGTTATGATTGTTATCTGGTACTAGGAACTCATACAGCAATATAATCGGCATTCGGGATTCATCAAAAAGGCTGGTATGCAGATATTATAGCACATACTTAAACAAATTTTGAGTATTTTCCAGCCCAAACAGACCCAAGTGATATATTTTTATCTAATTGTCTAATACCTCTTGAAATGTTGATGTTTTGGATACTATTTCAGCAAATGTGAGAAAATAGTTAACTGGTATGCAGTATTCATTCACAATTGAATAGACCAGTCTGGAATGTGTCGCCCCCCAAATACCAGTTAATGTAAAAGGTTGAATCATGCGTACCAGTTACAAGTAAGGAAATATTGAATGAAAACTAATATTACACTAATAGTATAGTTTTCATATACATGTATTTGCTGAAGTTGTATCCATAACTTCTACATACCTATAGATAATAGACTGAATTACATCATAAATATCATTGTGACTTTATGTTGTATTATTCATGTAAAAACTGACCATTGGAGCAATGAAATACGCCATTCATGGAGTCAGAAACCCTTCTGATCCCTCAAAAAAATCGATTTTACAGAAAGCGTTATAAAATTTTACCAAAAATCACCATTGTGATTTCTAGTCATATTTCATCAAGAATTTGGCAGAACTGTGCAATTTTAGTGAACCATTCCATTGCTTATGCATATTCCAACCCATTAGTACCAAAATTGTCACTTTGGCTCAAAATGGCTGCAAAAATACCGGCTAAAATTTGGAAAATGGTAAATATTGCCACATGCTGCGTGCCATGCAACCACATACAAGTTGTGGTTGATGATACAAATTGACTATTCTGTCATATAGATTGAATACTAATATTTTGATGCACCTGACAAGTTAATTTTTCAAATATACCCCAAACATTATTATCTGCTGTTCTGAAAATGTAGCAAATTGTGACCTACTTTGTTATTAAACATGTTACTTAATCAAGTAAAAACCATAGGTTCTATTCTTGTTGTCCCGGTATCTTATGAGGCATGACAAATTTATTTTAAAGGATGCAGTATGGAATTTTGCCAAAAAACTTCTTTTGAGACTCTGGTCATGTTTCTGAACGGAAATGGGCATGCAGAATTTCGAAACTGAGCTGAGCTGGACCAATTTATGTGGCTACTCTCATAAATTAGCGTTAAAATTGATCAAAATTGATCAACTTAATACATTATGTTTGTAAAAATGGTAGTTAGGGAGTCACCCTAGTAAAAATAGGGGGTTGCCGCAAACCTCTGCGCAACCCTTGCGAAAGCTGCAAAGGTTGCGAAGGTTGCAAAGAGGGTTTCGAAGCATGCGAAGAAGGTTGCAAAGGATGCGAAGAGGGTTGCGAAGGTTGCGAACAAGGCAGCTGGAAGGAAATAATCAGAAATATTCTAAGTCGAGGGTTGCGAAGGTTGCAAACAAGGCTGCGAAGGTTGCGTACAAGGCTGAGAGGGTTGCGGACAAGGCAGCAGGAAGGAAATAATCAGAAATATAGTCTAAGTCGAGGGTTGCGAAGGTAGCGAGTCCATATTTCCCAATGGCAGAATATTTCTAAGTCGATTGTTACAAGAAAATTATTCAAATCGAAATATTTCAATTTCAAAATTTCCATTTAAGATCATATACATTCACATAGTGCTCTGTAGGAGGATATCAGAGGAATGTTTTAAACCCAAACAAAAAAATGTGTGTGTCCGGTTACCCGACAGACATACCAACAAAAATATTTTCCAACAAAAACAAATCTAAATTATTACTGACTATAAATTCCCACTTGAAATGCTGATAGGGGGTAACTAGCTTTGTTTATTGCATGGGCATGAAATTAATTTTCCAAACATGATTCATTTAAATTGTTAAACCTTAATTGCAAGTAAATTATTGTAATTATTGTGTTACAGCTTACATGAAGACCATAACTGGGCCAGATGGAAAACCAACTATTACAGAGCCATGGTTAACAAGGCAATTAACCAGAAGTTCTCAAGGAGCGGGCGAGCAGAAAAAGATACAAAAAAAAAGACATTTATAATTGAATAATTTACGGGTTTTTTAATTTATATACTGTCAGTAATATTAAATAGTGTTATCTTGAAAACTTTTGACTAGTCAATTCCAGTAGATTTTAGGTGGAATTTGGCTGTGTTCTATCTATTTTTTGTGATTTGTACTATTGTGATTCACATAATGTGATCCAAATAACAGATTATGAAGCTAAGTATACTTCACTGTGTACATGTATGTGTGTGATCCATTTCTGTTTGCAGAAAGGATTCCACTATCATTCTGAACAAGTTGCAATATCATAGTGATTCAGCTACCATATTATTACAAATGGGTTCACATGTAGGGTTGCAGACAAAGTTACCGATACCATTGCAAAATAGGTAGTGAACAGGGCTGTAAAGAGGTTGCAGAGAGGGCTGTGAAAGAGGTTACGGGGTGGGTTGCAAAGGTTGTGGAAAGGAATGTGAAATTGTGTAGATGGCTGCGAAGGTTGCAGAGAGGGTTGCGAAATAGGTGTGCGGAGGGCTGCGGAGATTGCAAAGGTTGCGAAAAAGGTTGCTGAGAGAGTTGCGAAGGCTGCGAATGTAGTTGCGGAGAGGGCTGTGAACGTTCGAAAGAGGTTGCTCAGAGGGTTGTGAAGGTTGTTCAGAGGGTTGCGAAGGTTGCGCAGAGGGTTGCGAAGGTTGTGGAGAGCGTTCCAAATGCAGACCTCTGCGGTGAAGGTTGCGGAGGAGGCTGCTCAAATTAAAATTTCTATAAATACTTGTGTAATTTAATCCACTGACTGGGTCAGACAACATGTGTTCCTAACTTCCTGTGTTATTGTAAAATTTGAGGATAAAAATAAAAGGTCTGCCGCAGCCTTTTATTTTTACTAGGGGACTTTGTGGTCACAGTTGATGTGAATAGGTAAACATGAAGTATACTCACGAATGGTGTGACTAGTTATACATATGGTCATGGTGTAGTGTCCATGGTGAGATGCAGGTATACACGGAGTGCTAATGCATGAAGTGAATATGTATACGTGGAGTGGCTGTATGGTCATTGAAGTGGTGTATATGTGTATAACAAGAGTAGACTATATGATCGTGTGTGGAATGTACAGATGTACATTGGGTGGCTTTATTGTCAATGATGGGTGTATATGTATACATATGTTGGTTAAATGATCATGGTGGGTGTATGGATAAATAAGGAGTGGTTGTATGCTTATGGATATAATTATAGGTGTACATGGTACATGATTGTTGAAGTGTATAATGCAATAGATGGATAGTCATTGGCGAGCGTGTTGGTATATATGAAGTGTCATTGTGATCATAGGTGTATAAGGTATGTATGTGAATCGTTGTTGTTGGTGTATTGTCATTAGGGGATATATATGTATACAGGGAGTCTGGATTATACATATGGCCGCGTGGTATTGGTGTATCCATTCAATACTGAGGTGTATATGTATACATGGAATGACTCTATGGTCATGTGTGCATGGGTATGTATGTATATTTTGAGTGGCTGCATGCCATGCTTTTGGCAAATATGTATGGGGGAGATACCATATGGTCAATGGTGAGGTTGTGTACAGGGTACTGGTATGTCTTGAAGGGTTGTATGGCAATTAGTGAGGTGTATATGTACAACTGGTTTGACTCTATGGTCACGAGTGGGGTGTATATGTATATATTGAGTGGTCATATGGTTATGGGTGTGATCAATAGGTATACAGGGAGTGACCATATGGCCACTGGTGAGGTGTATATGTATACATGTAGCGACTTTACAGGCATGGGTGGGGTGTATACCGTTAGTGGCTATATGACCATTGGGGTGGCCAATATGTGTATATGGAGTAACGATATAGCCAATGGTGATGTGAATTAGTAAATAATGATTGACTATATGACCACGAATGTGGTTATGAGTATACAGCGAGTGGCTGAATTGTCATGAGTGAGGTGTACATGCAAGCCTGTGGTGTATGAATGGTCGTGTGAGCGGGGTATTGGTACATATATGTATGGCCATTGGTGATGTGTATAAGTATACTTGGAGTGACTATTGTTACGGGTGTGGTGTATATGTAGTGTAAAGGTCCGGCCTTTACTGGTCATACACTTTATACTCACAAATTCACAAATATCACTTCGTAAATTTCGGGTGATATCTTGCATCATAACTGTTATATTTCAAATAGCAATCTGCTATTACTTGGTACTTCTATTCATTATTATAGTAACTTACTTATAGCTAAGTATCAACTTCTAGTATTACGTAGTTAATCTTTTATTAGCTTAAATTAATCCGTAAATCTTCATATTTTAGTTCCTTCGTGGGCGCCGTCATATTGGTTACGTCATGAGGGATAACTCTTGTCATAAAAGTTTCTGGCTTTCCGTAGTCTGCTTCAGTAATTTGTGCCTTCACAAACATAAACAGCTTTATTTTGCATGCAAAAGGTGTCAGGCTTTGAATATGTGAAATATAAACATTGGAGAAATATATCTAATGTGTTTTTACTTGTTCAAAGTATGGTACTATTTTGCTCTGCAGAAACGGATTGATTGGTTCATATTTATATTTCTCTGCGAGACATCATCTGCAGAAACATTCTGATTGGTCTGCAGATTTCTCAATTATTTTCAATCTATTTCATTGGTTTGCAGACTTGTTGCAGAGCTTTCTACTATATAAGCTTCACCAAAATATAAAATTACTGTTCTGCATCATTTTAGCTTTCTAAATTGTTTGGAATTCTTGTGTGGATCATCCTTCTGTGCTAGGTATAGTTTATCAAACACTTGATGGTATATTCTATTTACTAATTAATAATTAGTAGTAAATAAAAATGCTAAAGTTTAAATAAATATTTATAATTATTCTAAATAATTATTTGAACTTATACATTTATTCACAGTGGTATTTTACTAAGTTTTATCTTTTAAATGGTACTTAGTTGTGTGAATGCTAGAAGTAGCTAGGACACATCATGCAGAACATTGTAAACCTTGTCACCTTAATTATTTATCTGGATGTGATAATGCCAGAAGTGGCTAGTTCTCATCCACAAAATAGGAGATTTGTAGGCTGTGTCCGAAATGGCTCACTCATTACTACCAGGTTTATGCCCAAAAATTCTAAGTATGTAGAGACAAACTATGTGCTGCAGTGTCAGAAGTGACCAAGCACTACAATTGGAGAGCTGGCTGTTGAAAAATTGAAAATTGAAAAAGGGCTAGGACATGTAAAATCCACAAGTATCAACATGGTAGCTCTATATCCGGCAGAATGTCAGAAGTGACTAAGTCGGAGAAGTCCGGGACAGGAAGAGAGCATATTAGAGGTATAATAAAATGTGTCCCATTCCAGACGGTAATTTAGTACAAGTGAAAAGACTTACACCTTCAGGATGAGTGCTTGTAGAAGCCAGTATACTGAAGGACTTGCAGTTATTTTCTCTATTTAAAATTTATAAAGTAATTGATTTCGTACGGTAAAATAATACCTGATGTAGAACACTGGAATGACATAGTCTCCTACAAGCAAGTAAATCTTATTCCAGTATTAGCATTTATTTAAATTCAGTTGTGCAGAGTAAAAATCTAATTATTTAGTAGCTAAAAATTTGGTTACATGTTCCAAGGAGGTGTTTTTTTTTATTCTGTGCTGGAGTAGGCGAGCACAGACCGTTCATGAAACTTCACAGCACCCAAAAAAATATTTTATTGAATTTACAAAGTCATAACAATTTTTATAAAGTTTTTCACTTCAGAAAAACTAGTCAGTTATATCTGCAATTATAGTGCAGATTATTTCTATTTCACTTTAATAGTTCTATAATGCAGTTAATTAAAATCTGCAAGTTTATCACATACTTTTCTTGTGTATCACACAAATGCATTTGCAGGCCGGTTAGACGTTACATTGAAAGTTCATGTTCATTACATGACTCAATAATCTGCCAAGGTTAACTTTTAACTCATATTTTTAGCTCATATTATTATGCACCCCAGTTATCACCCTGAACATCCTAGATAGCCCTGTGTCACATGCACGGTGCTGTCCGCGAATGTGATGCAGTACTGTCGCAACAACCTCACTAGTTTTGTTTCAATATCTTAAACTTGTCCAAAATCTCTATTACGGTACAGAATTGTTCAAAACTCAATACAGTCTTGATTAAAAGTCTTGATTAAAATGAATACATAAAATATTAAAGTAGGCACCAACCGGCCATCCAAATACCAAATAGTCTGTGTCAAATTGTAAATACGCCATTACATTTCTCATTCAGGGGCAGCAGTAAGACGGCCAGCTAGGTCATGCTGCTCCTGTGCAATAATATACTTTGTTTACTATTTTGTTATTGTATTGTATTTTAATATTATTGTGCAAATAAAGATCTATCTATCTATCTATCATTACAAAATTATTTCACATAAGACGTGAGATTACCTTGGTGTGTGGTGGATTATGTGCTCATAAGTACATGGTAATTACATTTTACATATTTTTTGCATTTCAATTTGCAACTCTATTAAATCCCACAAAGTTGCATTTCACATTTATACTCACATGGGGACTTTATTCAGTAATAAGAACAAGTCAGGTCTTATTATTATTAGTCTACTCTTAAAGTAACAAATATTTATACTACTTAGTATAATTTTTGGTAGTTTATATAAGCTACTATTCAAAGTGAATTGGTGTTTTATTAGTAAATTCTTTCTGGTGGTATTTTAATACAAGTGTATATAATCCACAAAGCACCGGTGTTCGTTCACGTTTCGACTGTAATGGACCTCAGTCTTCACTACTAAGTATCTCAGTCATGAGGGACCCTTAGTGTCAGCATTCGTAAGTCTCACATTTGTGTTCAAGGCAATTACGCTATTAAAAAGCAACATGCACAAGAGCGGAATAAGTTTTATTAGACATATCACAAATATGTTCTCTGATTCTATCAGCATTCCATGTCAGACTTTTATTAAAGTTATCATAACACTTAGAAATTATTGAAATATATGTTTTGTGCGGCCAAAGTTTTGTATTAATGTGTTTTGTTTATCGTGTATATGATTCGTAATGTTTCAAATCATAAATGGTTGTAAAAATCACAGATTTTTCCAGTCTTCATTGTTTAGTTGCAAATTGTTAAATTCGATTTTGTTATGCTTTTCTGCATATTAGTCTACTATTTCTGCATTTCATTCAAATTTAAATAAGTCAAATAATTTTATGTTTTTCTAAAACTTGGTCAAATAAAACGAATTGTTTCAAGTCACTTTAAAGATTTTAGTTAACATCATTTAAATTATTTATAAAAAGTTCATTTTTCATCTATCACTTCATAAAAATGTGATAACTAGTCATTCCATTCTGATCATTTAACTTGCAAAATTATTCCATGTTATTAACTTTTTCACATACAATTACTTAACATTCGCTGAGAGGTGGGAACAGTATTCATTTGTATATACCACTTGTGCGTTACAGTATATCTTGAGTGACTACATGGCCGTGGGTGTGGCAAATATATATACATGGAGTAATTGTATGGCCAATGGTGAGGCGAATATGTATACAAGAAGTGACTGTATGATCATGAATGTGGTGTAGAGCTATATATAGAGTGACTATATAGCTATATATAGAGTGACTATACATTCGTGGGTGAGGTGTAAAGTATACTTGGTGTACCTGCATGGTGACTTGTAGCTATATAGTCAAGTGCGTGATGTACGGGTATACATATACAGTATGGCTGTACGGTCATGGTTGAGGTGTATGTGTAAAAAGCGAGTGGCTACATGGTCATTTATGTGGTGTTGTAAAGTTGGGTGGGTATCGCTTTACACAAAAAGGGATATGTTAATCGATATAGTGTAATGTCAGGGAGTTCTACATCCTGATGGTGGTTTATATGCACAATTTTATTTGCCTGAGTAGCCTCATAATAATGCCCCTTTCAGTTCAGTTTCAAAGTTCTGTCCATTTCCATACAAAAAAAACATGGTTAGAATCCCAAAATAAGGTTTTGGCAATTCCATACTGCATCCTTTATAATTAATTTGTCATGCCTCATAAGAACATGATTAATATAAAGTGAGTCACAATTTGCTACCTTTTCGGAACATCAGAGAATAATATTCGGGATATATATGAAACTTTTTTACCAAATTTGGTAAAACCATCTTGAGAAATTTTGTCCAAAAACAGACCCATTTAAGACAATAAGATCAAAACAATAAACACCGTCAATACCAACGATAGTTCCATTTTATTTGAGAAAATTGTCTTAACCTGAAAAGTGAATTTTGTCCGATTTTGATGTCAAGTTTGTGATAGAAAAATCCTAAAATTCTGGAAAATCAGTGTTTAGAATAGTAACAATTAACCAATGTGTATCATAAATGGTAATATGCAATATCTATAAAACAGAATAGTCATTTTTCATCAAACACAACTTGTATGCATGACTCGCTGGGGCAATATTTACATTTACATTTATAGCCATTTTGAGCCAAAGTGACAATTTGGGTACAACTGTCACTTAGAGTGCACACTCTTCCCATTTCTTGACGGAATATGACTAGAATACCGATGGTGATTTTTGGTGAATGTTTATACCGTGTTCTGTAAAACCGAATTTTTAAGGGATCGGAGGTGGCTGGGAGCCCATGAATGGCATATTTCATTCCTCCAATGGTCATTTAACATGACCAATACAAAATAAGGTTACAATTCTCAAACAGTTCCAAAAACGCAGAAACTGATTTTAAAGATATTAGTGAAAAAACGTCAATTTTTTCGTCCATTATGGCCGCTATTTTGGATTAACGTAGACAAATTGAACGTGGATACAAAGGCGGACATCCATGGCATCGCTTCGACAATCTCCAGTGTCTGTATATCCTTTGATATAGCCATTATATTTTATACAAAATAGGTACCCCCAAATCTCCAATTTTCGAATTGTCAAGGTCAATTTGAAGGTCAATGGGTCACCAAAATCATGGAACCAGCTAACTGATTGATGTGGACCACATACCCAACCAACCTTGAAAGTTTCATGCTTTAACCCAAAAGTGAACGATTTTGTTTTAAGCTACTCCACTAAAATAATCTTACCATACATAGCTGCCACCAATTCAAACAAGGCCAAGAATCATATTCATAAATGATATAGATTTACCTTCCAGAATAAGTTGGTTTCAACTTGTTCTACCGAGGGTAGACCACTTTTGGCATTTGGCCGCTCCTCTATTACTCGGTTACCATTTTCCCCCCATTATGATGTGGTGGGGAAAACGGATATCCCATATATGTGATGTCATTGTGATTGGATTGTGAACAGTTGATATGTCATTGTGTAGGTATGTAAATACTCTATCTAATGATAGCAAACTAAATATGAGGTTTTCGTTGATGACGTCACCAGAGGTCAAAAAGTCACGCAACGGCGATGAAAACACACATGTAATAGTCTAGGATCTGATTGGGTACACATGCACCCCGACCACAGGACTTAACTTCACCCACTGTTCCTTATTATGTCTCTCAACTTTTAAGCAATGTTGACGCGAAAAAAAGTGGCCGTGTGCACACGAGACAAGATGGCATCCAACATGGCCGTCATTTTTAAGACGAGGCACTATAAGTCTGTTTGATGCAAATTATTAAGAGGAAACCTTGACAAATGTATACAAATGTATAAATTATTGTGAAGCTAAGACATAGTGATACATTTTGATGGCAAAATTGAAACTCAACGTCCAAGATGGCCACCAAAATGACCACCGAAAGTGGAAAATATAACTATTTTAACTAACATCTTCTAAATTAGTTTCTGTTGGTTGAGAATTGCGACTTTATTTTGAATTTTTCTTGTTAACTGATCATTGTAGCAATGAAATACCCCATTTTATGGGTACCAGCCCCTTTCGATCCCTAAAATATTTGATTTTACAGAACGCGATATAAGTTTCACCAAAAATCACCATTTGGATTCTAGTCACATTTCAGCAAGAAATGAGCAGAACTGTGCAATGAAAGTCATGCATACCATTACTTATGAATATTCCAACTCAATGGATACAAAATTGTCACTTTAGCTCAAAATAGCCACCAAAATGGCAGCCAAATAATGGAAAATGGTAGATATTGCCCCAGCGTGCCCTGCAATCGGTTACAAGTTATGGTTAATGAATAAAATCGACTAATAGTCCTTCTATACATTGAATACTAACATTGATGATGCAATTTGTTTAATTGTTGCTACTGTGACATTATCAGAAATATTGGATTTTTCTCTCACAAACTTGACATCAACATGACCAAAAATTAACTTTTTAGTTTGGATCATTTTTTTCAAGTAAAATGGAACTATCTTTGATCGCAAAGGTGTTTTTGTTTTATATGTCTTAAATGCGTTGTGCTTTGAACCAAATTACTTAAGATGGCTTGCAAAATGGCAACCAAAATTGGTAAAAATGTTCACATATATCATGAACATTATTTTCGGGTGTTCCAAAAACAATTGTGACTCACTTGGTTATTACAAATGTTAATTAATCAACTGACAACTAAATGTTCTATTCTGGTTGTCCCAGTACCTTATGAGGCATGATAAATTCATTTTAAATGATTCAGAATGGAATTTTGCCGAAAACTTCTTTTGGGATTCTGGCCATTTTTTTGAAAGAAAACGAGAATAACTGTCAAACGGAAATGAGAGAGACTTCAGTATGTGGCTACTCTGCCCCGTTTGTATCAAAATTGATCAACTTAACATATGTCATATGTCAAGATGGCAGTCAGGGGAGTGATTGTATGGGCACTAGGTATACAGGGAGTTATTATATGATCATGAATATGTATAAAATGAGTGACTATATTATCACGAATGGGGTGTCCATGGTAAGATGTATCTCGGTATACAAGGAGTGGCTGAATTGTCATGTGCGCGCATGGTGATGTGTGGCTGTACACGTATACCTGATGTGGCTAAATGGTAATTGGTTTGGTGAACGGGTATAGCGAGAGTAGCTACATGGTCATATGTGTGTTGTTTAAGTATATATGTAGTGACTGCATGCCATTATGTACGATTTACAGGTTAGTGTATATGTATTGTCTGTATGACCATGTATGGGTACATAGGGATTGATTTTATGGTTATGGGTAATCTGTATGTGTGTACATGGAATGATTGAAGGGTATATGCATACCTGGAGTATAGCTGGATGGTCACTGGTGGGCTTGTATGTATATGAGGAGTGCCCTTGTGATAATGGGTGGGATGTATATGTATATATGTCGTGGATGTGTGTCACTGGTGGTTAATATGTATACAGGCGGTATCTCTTCGATCATGGATAGGGTGTATGAGTACACAGCGAGTATCTGAGTTGTCATGTGTGAGGTGTATGTGCAAGTCTGTAAGGTATGAGTTGCTGTGTGAGCGAGGTATTGGTGTATTTTGAAGGGCTGTATGGACGTTGACGGTGTGTATATGACACATGGAGTGAGTCTATGGTCATGGGTGGGGTGTAGATGTATATCTTGAGTGGATATATGGCCATGGGTGTGGCGATTTGATATACAGGCAGTGAATGTGTGGCCAATGGTGAGTTTAATAGGTATATATGGAGTGACTGTATGATCATGATTCATGAACTTGATGAAGGGTATATTTTTTTCATTAAAAAAGCTTGGTTCAAACATTGGAAATCTTATGAATTCCTTGAACATTTTCTGTTCTAGGTTTAACCGGACCATTCAAAGTTTGAACTTAAAGGCCCGGGTGGCCTTAGTTGTAGGTTATAATTTATAAATAAAAGTAACCAAATAATGAACATTTCGTCAAATATATACTACTAGTATAGTGTCATGATAATATGAATGCGATAGTATTCTGAAAACAAAACATGCCGAGCATTTGTTTATATACAGAGCGTAGAGGGCGGTAAACAAAACACTCAACAGCGTGGCGATGTGTTGTGGCAGTGATCCACATTGACCCATTTAACGCCGAAATCTTGAGTGGCGAGGATTATCAAGCGCTATACCGGTATGTTCTAAATAACATGGTGGCCAATTTAATCCAAGTTCACGTGTAGTGGGGTCTCCCCGGTGTTGAGTGTTTTTCTTATGCACACTTTTTACGTACTGCACTCTAATATAATTCGGCTTGTGTTTAATAACATGGCGTACGATCTTGACAATAACATGCGTCCGTCTTGAAAACAAAAAAAATATTATTGGTCCTTCCGTCCGTCTGTCCGTTTTTTTCTTCGAAAATGATAGCTTTAGTATTAGTCTGAACTGAATGGAATGAAATTTGATACATGTGTTTATTAGCACAAAATACAGGTCAATTTCGATGGTCACCAAAGTTAAAGCCCTTTTTGATGAAATTTGCACTCAATTTTCGTTCGGGATGATAACTTTAGTCAATCTGAACTGACTTGTATAAAATTGAGTATGTGAGTTTACTAGCCCAAAATACAGGTCACGCCAATTTGTATCGAAGTTATGGTCCTTGTCGACTAAGCATGTGTCGATTATTTTGGTTTCCGGATGATAACTTTAATTTTAGTTGTCTGATTGTTTTAAAATTTTGGACCTTGACTAGCCACATAGAATGAAATTTGATACATGATTAGCCACATATTATTAGCCACATGAAAATACGGGTCGAGTTCGAATTTGGATTCGGTCCGCGTATTTTTGCTGGAGTTATGGTTCTTATCGACTTAGAATTTGCCGATTATTTTGTTTTCCTGGTGTTAACTTTTGTTTTAGTTATCTGATCGATTTCAAATTTGGTATATGGATTACTCATATGAAAATACAGGTCAAGTTTGAATTTGGGTTCCGTTCGTCAAATTTGGCAAAATGATTACTCGTTATGGGCATTTATTGAAATTTCGACGGGCGTATTTTTCTACGCTCAATGGATGATCTTCTTTTTAATTACTATGATCGTTGAATGTCACCTTGACTTAAAAAGCTTATATCACATATGTGGATATGTGGAACCCTACCGGTTCTTTCATAAACCGATGCAAACGTTGAGGTAGTTATTCAATTGTTCATTATAAGAATAATTTGTAAATCGCAAATTAGTCCATCATTGCGATGGAAATTTAGATGTACCAAATTTGTCCCAAATTTGGATCTTCCCAAATAAATAGTATTCAACTGGGTATTAAAAGTATGTAAACGTACCTGTGTCCTTGGTGTAGATATATCACGTATAAGGGGGTGGGTCAATCTCCTACATATAGACACATATTCATGCCTGAGTATAACGCTATTGCATAACTATATCAGCCTGGGTTCATGGTCTACATGTATGGGCACGTGTTCATGGTCAACATACAGTGACATGTGTGCATGGACTATTTATAGGGGCCTCCATCCATGACCTTCATATATTGGCATTGGTCCAATATCGATGTATAGGTGGGTCTGTCACATAACTGTTCCATGTGTTCATACCATATATATGGTCCTGAAACCATGGTATACTATTTTATTATACATGGGATTTGGTCTATGGTATTTGAGTCCGTGGTCTACCTATGGTCACTTGGGTATTTGCACCAATTAACAGTGTCATTGTCCCTGAACATGCATATTAGATGTCATACAATATGTTTAATGGGTTGGGTCCGTCGCCATAGAGTACAATATTGTATTTCTATAACATGTCATCGCTCCATTGCGGCATCTGTTCTTGGTGACCAGATATAACCTGTTTGACATCGTGGTTAAATGGTTATGCCTTGTCTATAAATGCCTGGATAAGGGCCCAGTAGTATGGCTTATATGTAGCGGTCTGGTTCATGACCTAAGCATATCCTAGCTCCATATCACATGTGTATGGACATGGGTCCTATGACTACGCATAGGTGTCCGGGTCCTTACCTAACTATTGTGCCTGGGTCCTTACCTAACCATTGTGGGCTATAGGCTCGCCCCCGTGTTCTCCATATACACATATATAGTAGAGAGGGTCCGTGACTTATTCATCAATATGTGTGGGTCAATGACTTATATAACCATTTTGGTAATGCCTCATATTAAATATAAGCAACAACTGTCAACTCTCACGTTGAATTCCTGTTTGGCCAATAATTGCAAAACTCCTCAATTATGGTCTCTGTTCTCCGCTCTGAGTATCGGAACTGGCAATGGAGCATACTAGATAATTATACCCATATGAAAACTAAGTTGTGCTACAATCTAAGTTGTGCTCACACTAACACTATAAAAATACCACATGGACTAGTTTCGTCGGTTAAAACTACCATAATATAAGTTATATGTGCATTTTTGTATTTCGGATATGCCCCTAGCAACAGTTACCAACCCTGTAAGTAAGAAATATATGGTAATTTTCCTGTCAGATCCACACTAACAATAACTATTATTATTTGTTCACAATAAAAATGTTACCTGGTGTTTAGTTTAGTTTAGTTTGTTAAAACTACTATATAATATCAGTCATATGTTTTTTTTAGATTGCGGGTGTGTCCCTAGAAACCGTCACCCCTTTAAGTAAGAAAAATGGTAATTTGTCATTCAGGTCAACACTAGCAACAACTTATAACGAATCATAGCCGGACGCTTTGGATCGTATATAGATTATATCTGAGTTTGTGACGTCACCAATTATTATCTAATACGACGCTGTTTTGAATTTCGGGAGCGCGAATGTCGCTCAGTAGATCAGTGGGCTTAAAGCATTAATGTAGTAATCGGCTGCCAAGAGACCAACACAAATCGGTCGACGTGCAACATTCTCCTATTTATATAAACGTCATAAAATTATTTATTTGCTTTTATTTATAAGGGAAATACTGAATTTCTAACGGATCTACTCCGGCACTCTACTGGATCAAATCATCGGACCCTAGGAAGTTTTAATATTTGTTTAAATAAACTAAAATCACCACAACTCAACACGATCGATCTATGTGTATCTCAAAGCTTTATTTTCCAACTGATTCACAGCAGTTGATTAATACTGCATGGTTCTGTAGAGACTATACCGTGCGAAAGGAAATAAAGTGATTTTGACAAGAATTGTTTTAAACGCTACATGCAGAAACCCCTATGTGATTGTTTTAGCTTTGGTTCGTTTATTACGATTGCGTATGATCATATTACGACGCTGCTGTTGTGAATTTTGCGAGCACTTTTGTCGCACAGTAGATCGGTGGGCTTAAAGCTTTAATGTCGTAATAGGAAAATCTTGTTACTGTGTCATTCGATTACTGGTATTGCAAATGAGAAATATGAATATTGAATTACAACGTAAATTCATTCGTAGCGTTAGTTTACCTTTTATTGAGAACATAAGACAAATAAATAACGACACTATAGTAACTACAGTCTACACACATCGGGGCGAGTGAAAAGGGGTCGAAATTTCTGATGTGAAATATAATAAGAATGTCATCACGAATTTACCGTTCTACTGTGTGAAGTTGGGCATTTAATGTACAGCACTTGGTACGGTGTGGTACTGTGCGAAACGAAAAAACATATATTTAATAAGGAATTTAATGTTATCATAACACTATATAGTACATACATTCATGTGATAATCCATAAATATACTAATTTCTGGAATAAAAAAAAACACATAATTATGAACAAAGCAGAAGATATATTCGTGCAGGTTCAGACGAACTCGGTCAATGGGGAAAGTTACACGATGACGTTGTTCGTCGATTTTCGTTGAAATCGACACGGTGACACCTTTGAATGAAATGAACAGCTATGAAATGGACACGCTTCTCTGTATAGTATCTCCGCCGCAGTGCTCACCCGGCGTCAAGAAAGGTAATAAATTGGTTAAATTCATTAAAGATGACCCCGTTCCTCCCTCGAAAATGTATAACTATTTTCACTTTGATCTTGGTACTAGTAGTGTATAACCATGAATAGTTAGAAGAGCAAAATGTCACTAGATCGATGAGAACCAGTTTAGATGTAGGGTTATGTCTATAAGTATTGACCACTTACCATAGCCATAGTCGCCAATACCGAATATTATAGAGAAGGAGTGTTGATTGTGCAGTTATTAAAACAAATTGCTCGCATCTATGTTTTGAGAAGCCCGAGAAATCCAACATCGAATACGACAATTTTTTTCTTTGCATAAATTGTCTACGGACGGACAGACGGACGGACAGACGACGGATGGACGTACGAGGAGTGTCAATCCGGACGTCGACACCATGTGTACCATACTATGGTATGGATACACATAAAAATCAGTTTTACTCGATTTATTTCCTCACTTTTCCCGTTTCACGTTTGATGTGTCTGACATTTCAAGGCAACCTTATGTGGAAATGTCAGGCATAACAAGTGTTTCCATAAACCAATATACATTTTTAGGTAGTTATTAAATTATTCACCATACGCACTATTTAATGTAAAATTTCCAAATACGCGATTATTAGCCATCTTTGCCATGGAAACACAAATTTATCAAATTTTTAAATATTAAAGAGCGTTTTTAATGCACAAACGGACATATATTCGAGGGTTCGGTACGAACATGTCACAATGTAACTCGTGTGATAGTTATCAGATTTCGTTGTCCATTGATATGGTGATAGACCAGCTTGTGGGAAAGAATATCCACCCACCACATATTTCGTCAATTAATTTTGTATCAGAGTTACGGCCCTTGTTAGACTTGGAAATTTGTAAAGTTTGTATGAATATAAGTGTGGTGCATATATATGTCACGATTGGTGTTGCATTTGTTCGAATCGTATCATTTTATATACAGTTTTAGTTTTGTGGGAGCATCGCGATGATCGAGTATTATGAGTGACGGTGATTACAAATACTGATGTCATTTTCATTTGCCTGGTGAGTTGAAATTTGACATGGCGAGGATTTAATTGGTTTGGTTACAAGTCGAATGCGAACTCTTTTCATATTGTCGGGTGATGCTATCAGGATGATATTGTATATACTATCAGGGTGTTCGTGGTTAATTCCATGACCCTCGCCGCTTTCACTTCTGGGTGATCCTCCATATATACGCTCGACCCAGTCTTTGTCCTAGGCGCTCGACCCTGTCTTTCACCTAGAAGGCCATGTAAGCCGACAGAAGCTAAAAATTCCTGCTGATAATTTGATGGTGACTGCGACGCAATATGTTTAAAATTTGAGTTCACAAGCGGTGGTATGGTGATTAGGATCAGTTTTGTACATCAGGGCAGTGACCGGAATAACATCTGGGTGTGTTAAATAGCGATGGCTTTGTCGGTTCGCCGCATATATAACCAGGATTTTCTTGCCATGCAGAGTTATGAGCTTTTAAGTGGTCGAGGCGGGGAATATAAAATTGGACGCAACGGCGGTCTTTGTGCAAAGATATCCCACGAAAAGAACACGTTATAATACATGCTGTGCACGTGTAGTAGTACTTCCCCAAAATTACAAAATAATCAACGATTTTGTTGTAATCATAAAAATTGACATAATTTGTCAATTGGAATATATTTCCTATAAAATTCCCAATGGCTTCGAATAAAAGATCACAGTCCGTTTGACTTCAAATGATGCATGATTCCCTAAACCATTGTTTAGGAAACAAAAAATTAAAATACTTGCAAAAAGCATTATTGATAATATGACAATACGCAAGCTTAATTAACGAACCAAAGCTAAAACAATCACATAAGGGTTTCTGCATGTAGCGTTTAAAACAATTCTGGTCAAAATCACTTTATAGATTCCCACCAAATAAGATTCACATGCATAAGGCTTATGTTTGGTGGGGTAATTGTAAATAGTTATATATGTTGTCGAGAGTGCATGGAACTGAAACTAACCATTATAGGCCCTATTACTTGGCGTGCTGGGGAGCTCTCCGCTTCAGATACTCAGGATGTTCCTTTCATTCATATATAACATGTCATCATGTCGATTTCAACGATAGTTGACAAACAACGTCATCGTGTAACTTTCACCATTGACCGTGGAACTGAATGTATCTTCTGCTTTGTTCATAAGTTTGTGTTTTCATTCTATTCAAGAAAATCTATTATATATCGGGTCATTTCAAGGTCAAATGCCCGAGTATCACGGGATTTCGATGAAAATTAGTGTCTGGGGACACTTTCGTATGGGGAGTGTCGTAAGCCTATTCGTTTGCCCGTGCGACGTGACCTTGACCTTGAAATCTGGTCAATTCAAGGTCAAATCGCCAATTTTGATGGGATTTGGACGAAATTTGATACATAGGGTTACTTTTGTCCACTGAGTGTTTTCGACGGGTCAAATCGGGACCCCGACCTGACCTTCAAAATTATCAATTCAAGATCAAATCGGGTAATACCCGATGGATTTCGACGGGTACTTTTGTCGGGTACTTTTGTCCGGGCAGTGTTTTGGACGGGTCAAATCGTGACCCCACCTGACCTTGACCTTCAAAATCGACAATTCAAGGTCAAATCGCGCAATTCGCCGAAAAGCAGAGGGGAAACAGCCCGGATGAAGTCGGTTCCACCTGGTAGTAGGATATATATCTGGATTATCAGATGCATGTAAGTATGCAGACTTATGATAACAATCAAATCCATATTAAATATATTATCTCATTTCCTTTCGCACGGTATGGTCTCTACAGAACCAAGCAGTATTGATCAACTGCTGTCCATCAGTTGGAAAATAAAGCTTTGAGATACACGTTGATCGTGTTGAGTTGTGGTGATTTTAGTTTATTTAAAAAAATATTAAAACTTCCTAGGGTCCGATGATTTGATCCAGTAGAGTGCCGGAGTAGACCCGTTAGAAATTCATTATGGACCTGCTTTCCCATATAAATAAAAACAAATAAATGATTGTATGACGTTTAAATAAATAGGAGAATGTTGCACGTCGACTGATTTTGGTTGGCCTCTTGACAGCCGATTACGACATTAATGCTTTAAGCCCACCGATATACTGTGCTACATTCGCGCTCCCGAAATTCAAAGGTGACACTCCACAGTTTCGAATGATCAGTAGGGGTAAATTTCTTAGAATAGAGTACCAGTGTTTTCTGTCACCATGGGTGTGGCACGTTTATTGAGAGAAGGTTAGTTATGAATTTGTGGATTTTTAGAGGATATCTTTGAGTTTTGAAAAATATTGTTTCAGGTGACCTTGACCCCACCAGTATCAAGTAGTAGCAATTTCTGAGAAACAATGGCTCCAGACACCAGCGTGACATTTTAGCACCTAAAATTTGTCATCTGCATGAAAAATATTTTTTAAGAAATTACAGTGGTGAGAATTTTGCAATTTTTTGATATTATTGTGAGGAAACAGTGTTCTTCCAGACAACATAGGCGGCTATGCTATAGTTTTTCTGGTTTTTGTGTCCCACGGGCCTGAAAATCGCTTATTTTGGCCATTTTTGCATCAAAATTTCATTTTCAGGCATACAATCAAGGGGCTACCCCCATTAAAATGACAATTCTGTATCAAAATCTTTAAGCCTAGTATGTGCTCAACCCAGGTATATATACATTGTATATGTGTTGTGGGATCACATTTCAGTTATTTTTCATTGAATTGATGCCCCCCTTATTTTTGCACCAATCCCTGCAGAAACTGTGGAGTGTCACCTTCAATACCAGCAAATAGCACCATTATCATCTGTCAACTTGACAAATATTGTCACTGAAAATCATTTTTTAGCAAATATGCTCAGTTAGAAGGAACATTTTATGTCTATGGATATTCCAATACATGTGGTCTTTAGTCATATACATTGGTGGGGATTTGGAGAAGTGGGTGGTGGTGGTTCATGTATATGGTTATTGATGATTTTTCAGATGATGTGTACTTCTTCATGACATCATGCTCCTTGAATCTTAGCTGAAACGGCTGATATTGACATTACACAGTATACAACAAGATTAGATATTCAGTCTTGCTTATTCACAAGTGTGAAATATAATAATTCAGGTTTCCCTGGTCATATTTCACTTGACAACATAATGTTCTTGTGATGTCATATTAACCTTGTAAAGCTTTCCCTTAATGCTAAATAAGACTTGGAATTTTTTAACCCATGGTTTTGGGAGAGTATTAAAGATAGTAGTTCCATGAAATATTATGTTTTATTTTGATATCTGAGGAAAATATGCATCTCAGAATATATTTTACACAACATTTTAGCATTTCAGAGCTTTTTCAAGCTATAGATGATGGTTGAATATATCCATTTTGTCCCTACGTCAAGCATAACGTCATTGGGTTCTGAATGACCCAAAAGGGGTGAAATCATGGGGTGCATGTAAATCCCCACCCAATCTTGCTGCCTGTAATTGCAATTATGCATGTGGTGTAATATATCATTTTAAGTGGTATAATGCAGAGAATATGGAGGTGTGGTCCCTATTAAAGATTAAAGAAATTTCATTCCCCTTAATGTGACACTCCATAGTTTCGAATGATCAGTAGGGGTAAATTTCTTAGAATAGAGTACCCGTGTTTTCTGTCACCATGGGTGTGGCACGTTTATTGAGAGAAGGTTAGTTATGAATTTGTGGATTTTTAGAGGATATCTTTGAGTTTTGAAAAATATTGTTTCAGGTGACCTTGACCCCACCAGTATCAAGTAGTAGCAATTTCTGCGAAACAATGGCTCCAGACACCAGCGTGACATTTTAGCACCTAAAATTTGTCATCTGCATGAAAAATATTTTTTAAGAAATTACAGAGGTGAGAATTTTGCAATTTTTTTATATTATTGTGAGGAAACAGTGTTCTTCCAGGCAACATAGGCGGCTATGCTATAGTTTTTCTGGTTTTTGTGTCCCACGGGCCTGAAAATCGCTTATTTTGGTCATTTTTGCATCAAAATTTCATTTTCAGGCATACAATCAAGGGGCATAACTCTTGCTACCCCCATTAAAATGACAATTCTGTATCAAAATCTTTAAGCCTAGTATGTGCTCAACCCAGGTATATATACATTGTATATGTGTTGTGGGATCACATTTCAGTTATTTTTCATTGAATTGATGCCCCCCTTATTTTTGCACCAATCCCTGCAGAAACTGTGGAGTGTCACCTTCAATACCAGCAAATAGCACCATTATCATCTGTCAACTTGACAAATATTGTCACTGAAAATCATTTTTTTAGCAAATATGCTCAGTTAGAAGGAACATTTTATGTCTATGGATATTCCAATACATGTGGTCTTTAGTCATATAAATTGGTGGGGATTTGGAGAAGTGGGGGGTGGTGGTTCATGTATATGGTTATTGATGATTTTTCAGATGATGTGTACTTCTTCATGACATCATGCTCCTTGAATCTTAGCTGAAAAGGCTGATATTGACATTACACAGTATACAACAAGATTAGATATTCAGTCTTGCTTATTCACAAGTGTGAAATATAATAATTCAGGTTTCCCTGGTCATATTTCACTTGACAACATAATGTTCATGTGATGTAATATTAACATTGTAAAGCTTTCCCTTAATGCTAAATAAGACTTGGAATTTTTTAACCCATGGTTTTGGGAGAGTATTAAAGATTGTAGTTCCATGAAATATTATGTTTTATTTTTATATCTGAGGAAAATATGCATCTCAGAATATATTTTACACAACATTTTAGCATTTCAGAGCTTTTTCAAGCTATAGATGATGGTTGAATATATCTATTTTGTCCCTACGTCAAGCATAACGTCATTGGGTTCTGAATGACCCAAAAGGGGTGAAATCATGGGGTGCATGTAAATCCCCACCCAATCTTGCTGCCTGTAATTGCAATAATGCATGTGGTGTAATATATCATTTTAAGCGGTATAATGCAGAGAATATGGAGGTTTGGTCCCTATTAAAGATTAAAGAAATTTCATTCCCCTTAACCCTTTGAGTGCCAGGGGCCGATATTATCGGCCCTAAACCTACACAATAAGTCTGTTAAAGAATATAATAAAATATATTAAAATTGTAAAAAATTGTAAAAAAAAATAAAAAAACAAAAAAAATTTTTTAAGCCAATGCATTCTCTTATATATGCGAGGCGACCTATGGTCGACTCGCATATATAAGAGAATGCATTGGCACAGGGTATATGGGTTGATACAAAAATCGACCTGGCACTCAAAGGGTTAATGTGACACTCCATAGTTTCGAATGATCAGTAGGGGTAAATTTCTTAGAATAGAGTACCAGTGTTTTCTGTCACCATGGGTGTGGCACGTTTATTGAGAGAAGGTTAGTTATGAATTTGTGGATTTTTAGAGGATATCTTTGAGTTTTGAAAAATATTGTTTCAGGTGACCTTGACCCCACCAGTATCAAGTAGTAGCAATTTCTGCGAAACAATGGCTCCAGACACCAGCGTGACATTTTAGCACCTAAAAAATTGTCATCTGCATGAAAAATATTTTTTAAGAAATTACAGAGGTGAGAATTTTGCAATTTTTTGATATTATTGTGAGGAAACAGTGTTCTTCCAGACAACATAGGGGGCTATGCTATAGTTTTTCTGGTTTTTGTGTCCCACGGGCCTGAAAATCGCTTATTTTGGCCATTTTTGCATCAAAATTTCATTTTCAGGCATACAATCAAGGGGCATAACTCTTGCTACCCCCATTAAAATGACAATTCTGTATCAAAATCTTTAAGCCTAGTATGTGCTCAACCCAGGTATATATACATTGTATATGTGTTGTGGGATCACATTTCAGTTATTTTTCATTGAATTGATGCCCCCCTTATTTTTGCACCAATCCCTGCAGAAACTGTGGAGTGTCACCTTCAATACCAGCAAATAGCACCATTATCATCTGTCAATTTGACAAATATTGTCACTGAAAATCATTTTTTAGCAAATATGCTCAGTTAGAAGGAACATTTTATGTCTAATGGATATTCCAATACATGTGGTCTTTAGTCATATAAATTGGTGGGGATTTGGAGAAGTGGGGGTGGTGGTTCATGTATATGGTTATTGATGATTTTTCAGATGATGTGTACTTCTTCATGACATCATGCTCCTTGAATCTTAGCTGAAAAGGCTGATATTGACATTACACAGTATACAACAAGATTAGATATTCAGTCTTGCTTATTCACAAGTGTGAAATATAATAATTCAGGTTTCCCTGGTCATATTTCACTTGACAACATAATGTTCATGTGATGTAATATTAACATTGTAAAGCTTTCCCTTAATGCTAAATAAGACTTGGAATTTTTTAACCCATGGTTTTGGGAGAGTATTAAAGATAGTAGTTCCATGAAATATTATGTTTTATTTTTATATCTGAGGAAAATATGCATCTCAGAATATATTTTACACAACATTTTAGCATTTCAGAGCTTTTTCAAGCTATAGATGATGGTTGAATATATCTATTTTGTCCCTACGTCAAGCATAACGTCATTGGGTTCTGAATGACCCAAAAGGGGTGAAATCATGGGGTGCATGTAAATCCCCACCCAATCTTGCTGCCTGTAATTGCAATAATGCATGTGGTGTAATATATCATTTTAAGCGGTATAATGCAGAGAATATGGAGGTGTGGTCCCTATTAAAGATTAAAGAAATTTCATTCCCCTTAATGTGACACTCCATAGTTTCGAATGATCAGTAGGGGTAAATTTCTTAGAATAGAGTACCAGTGTTTTCTGTCACCATGGGTGTGGCACGTTTATTGAGAGAAGGTTAGTTATGAATTTGTGGATTTTTAGAGGATATCTTTGAGTTTTGAAAAATATTGTTTCAGGTGACCTTGACCCCACCAGTATCAAGTAGTAGCAATTTCTGCGAAACAATGGCTCCAGACACCAGCGTGACATTTTAGCACCTAAAATTTGTCATCTGCATGAAAAATATTTTTTAAGAAATTACAGAGGTGAGAATTTTGCAATTTTTTGATATTATTGTGAGGAAACAGTGTTCTTCCAGACAACATAGGCGGCTATGCTATAGTTTTTCTGGTTTTTGTGTCCCACGGGCCTGAAAATCGCTTATTTTGGTCATTTTTGCATCAAAATTTCATTTTCAGGCATACAATCAAGGGGCATAACTCTTGCTACCCCCCATTAAAATGACAATTCTGTATCAAAATCTTTAAGCCTAGTATGTGCTCAACCCAGGTATATATACATTGTATATGTGTTGTGGAATCACATTTAAGTTATTTTTCATTGAATTGATGCCCCCCTTATTTTTGCACCAATCCCTGCAGAAACTGTGGAGTGTCACCTTCAATACCAGCAAATAGCACCATTATCATCTGTCAACTTGACAAATATTGTCACTGAAAATCATTTTTTAGCATATATGCTCAGTTAGAAGGAACATTTTATGTCTAATGGATATTCCAATACATGTGGTCTTTAGTCATATAAATTGGTGGGGATTTGGAGAAGTGGGGGGTGGTGGTTCATGTATATGGTTATTGATGATTTTTCAGATGATGTGTACTTCTTCATGACATCATGCTCCTTGAATCTTAGCTGAAAAGGCTGATATTGACATTACACAGTATACAACAAGATTAGATATTCAGTCTTGCTTATTCACAAGTGTGAAATATAATAATTCAGGTTTCCCTGGTCATATTTCACTTGACAACATAATGTTCATGTGATGTAATATTAACATTGTAAAGCTTTCCCTTAATGCTAAATAAGACTTGGAATTTTTTAACCCATGGTTTTGGGAGAGTATTAAAGATAGTAGTTCCATGAAATATTATGTTTTATTTTGATATCTGAGGAAAATATGCATCTCAGAATATATTTTACACAACATTTTAGCATTTCAGAGCTTTTTCAAGCTATAGATGATGGTTGAATATATCTATTTTGTCCCTACGTCAAGCATAACGTCATTGGGTTCTGAATGACCCAAAAGGGGTGAAATCATGGGGTGCATGTAAATCCCCACCCAATCTTGCTGCCTGTAATTGCAATAATGCATGTGGTGTAATATATCATTTTAAGCGGTATAATGCAGAGAATATGGAGGTGTGGTCCCTATTAAAGATTAAAGAAATTTCATTCCCCTTAATGTGACACTCCATAGTTTCGAATGATCAGTAGGAGTAAATTTCTTAGAATAGAGTACCAGTGTTTTCTGTCACCATGGGTGTGGCACGTTTATTGAGAGAAGGTTAGTTATGAATTTGTGGATTTTTAGAGGATATCTTTGAGTTTTGAAAAATATTGTTTCAGGTGACCTTGACCCCACCAGTATCAAGTAGTAGCAATTTCTGCGAAACAATGGCTCCAGACACCAGCGTGACATTTTAGCACCTAAAAAATTGTCATCTGCATGAAAAATATTTTTTAAGAAATTACAGAGGTGAGAATTTTGCAATTTTTTGATATTATTGTGAGGAAACAGTGTTCTTCCAGACAACATAGGGGGCTATGCTATAGTTTTTCTGGTTTTTGTGTCCCACGGGCCTGAAAATCGCTTATTTTGGCCATTTTTGCATCAAAATTTCATTTTCAGGCATACAATCAAGGGGCATAACTCTTGCTACCCCCATTAAAATGACAATTCTGTATCAAAATCTTTAAGCCTAGTATGTGCTCAACCCAGGTATATATACATTGTATATGTGTTGTGGGATCACATTTCAGTTATTTTTCATTGAATTGATGCCCCCCTTATTTTTGCACCAATCCCTGCAGAAACTGTGGAGTGTCACCTTCAATACCAGCAAATAGCACCATTATCATCTGTCAATTTGACAAATATTGTCACTGAAAATCATTTTTTAGCAAATATGCTCAGTTAGAAGGAACATTTTATGTCTAATGGATATTCCAATACATGTGGTCTTTAGTCATATAAATTGGTGGGGATTTGGAGAAGTGGGGGTGGTGGTTCATGTATATGGTTATTGATGATTTTTCAGATGATGTGTACTTCTTCATGACATCATGCTCCTTGAATCTTAGCTGAAAAGGCTGATATTGACATTACACAGTATACAACAAGATTAGATATTCAGTCTTGCTTATTCACAAGTGTGAAATATAATAATTCAGGTTTCCCTGGTCATATTTCACTTGACAACATAATGTTCATGTGATGTAATATTAACATTGTAAAGCTTTCCCTTAATGCTAAATAAGACTTGGAATTTTTTAACCCATGGTTTTGGGAGAGTATTAAAGATAGTAGTTCCATGAAATATTATGTTTTATTTTTATATCTGAGGAAAATATGCATCTCAGAATATATTTTACACAACATTTTAGCATTTCAGAGCTTTTTCAAGCTATAGATGATGGTTGAATATATCTATTTTGTCCCTACGTCAAGCATAACGTCATTGGGTTCTGAATGACCCAAAAGGGGTGAAATCATGGGGTGCATGTAAATCCCCACCCAATCTTGCTGCCTGTAATTGCAATAATGCATGTGGTGTAATATATCATTTTAAGCGGTATAATGCAGAGAATATGGAGGTGTGGTCCCTATTAAAGATTAAAGAAATTTCATTCCCCTTAATGTGACACTCCATAGTTTCGAATGATCAGTAGGGGTAAATTTCTTAGAATAGAGTACCAGTGTTTTCTGTCACCATGGGTGTGGCACGTTTATTGAGAGAAGGTTAGTTATGAATTTGTGGATTTTTAGAGGATATCTTTGAGTTTTGAAAAATATTGTTTCAGGTGACCTTGACCCCACCAGTATCAAGTAGTAGCAATTTCTGCGAAACAATGGCTCCAGACACCAGCGTGACATTTTAGCACCTAAAATTTGTCATCTGCATGAAAAATATTTTTTAAGAAATTACAGAGGTGAGAATTTTGCAATTTTTTGATATTATTGTGAGGAAACAGTGTTCTTCCAGACAACATAGGCGGCTATGCTATAGTTTTTCTGGTTTTTGTGTCCCACGGGCCTGAAAATCGCTTATTTTGGTCATTTTTGCATCAAAATTTCATTTTCAGGCATACAATCAAGGGGCATAACTCTTGCTACCCCCATTAAAATGACAATTCTGTATCAAAATCTTTAAGCCTAGTATGTGCTCAACCCAGGTATATATACATTGTATATGTGTTGTGGAATCACATTTAAGTTATTTTTCATTGAATTGATGCCCCCCTTATTTTTGCACCAATCCCTGCAGAAACTGTGGAGTGTCACCTTCAATACCAGCAAATAGCACCATTATCATCTGTCAACTTGACAAATATTGTCACTGAAAATCATTTTTTAGCAAATATGCTCAGTTAGAAGGAACATTTTATGTCTAATGGATATTCCAATACATGTGGTCTTTAGTCATATAAATTGGTGGGGATTTGGAGAAGTGGGGGGTGGTGGTTCATGTATATGGTTATTGATGATTTTTCAGATGATGTGTACTTCTTCATGACATCATGCTCCTTGAATCTTAGCTGAAAAGGCTGATATTGACATTACACAGTATACAACAAGATTAGATATTCAGTCTTGCTTATTCACAAGTGTGAAATATAATAATTCAGGTTTCCCTGGTCATATTTCACTTGACAACATAATGTTCATGTGATGTAATATTAACATTGTAAAGCTTTCCCTTAATGCTAAATAAGACTTGGAATTTTTTAACCCATGGTTTTGGGAGAGTATTAAAGATAGTAGTTCCATGAAATATTATGTTTTATTTTGATATCTGAGGAAAATATGCATCTCAGAATATATTTTACACAACATTTTAGCATTTCAGAGCTTTTTCAAGCTATAGATGATGGTTGAATATATCTATTTTGTCCCTACGTCAAGCATAACGTCATTGGGTTCTGAATGACCCAAAAGGGGTGAAATCATGGGGTGCATGTAAATCCCCACCCAATCTTGCTGCCTGTAATTGCAATAATGCATGTGGTGTAATATATCATTTTAAGCGGTATAATGCAGAGAATATGGAGGTGTGGTCCCTATTAAAGATTAAAGAAATTTCATTCCCCTTAAGGTGACACTCCATAGTTTCGAATGATCAGTAGGGGTAAATTTCTTAGAATAGAGTACCAGTGTTTTCTGTCACCATGGGTGTGGCACATTTATTGAGAGAAGGTTAGTTATGAATTTGTGGATTTTTAGAGGATATCTTTGAGTTTTGAAAAATATTGTTTCAGGTGACCTTGACCCAACCAGTATCAAGTAGTAGCAATTTCTGCGAAACAATGGCTCCAGACACCAGCGTGACATTTTAGCACCTAAAATTTGTCATCTGCATGAAAAATATTTTTTAAGAAATTACAGTGGTGAGAATTTTGCAATTTTTTGATATTATTGTGAGGAAACAGTGTTCTTCCAGACAACATAGGCGGCTATGCTATAGTTTTTCTGGTTTTTGTGTCCCACGGGCCTGAAAATCGCTTATTTTGGCCATTTTTGCATCAAAATTTCATTTTCAGGCATACAATCACGGGGTGGGGATTTGGAGAAGTGGGGGGTGGTGGTTCATGTATATGGTTATTGATGATTTTTCAGATGATGTGTACTTCTTCATGACATCATGCTCCTTGAATCTTAGCTGAAAAGGCTGATATTGACATTACACAGTATACAACAAGATTAGATATTCAGTCTTGCTTATTCACAAGTGTGAAATATAATAATTCAGGTTTCCCTGGTCATATTTCACTTGACAACATAATGTTCATGTGATGTCATATTAACCTTGTAAAGCTTTCCCTTAATGCTAAATAAGACTTGGAATTTTTTAACCCATGGTTTTGGGAGAGTATTAAAGATAGTAGTTCCATGAAATATTATGTTTTATTTTGATATCTGAGGAAAATATGCATCTCAGAATATATTTTACACAACATTTTTGCATTTCAGAGCTTTTTCAAGCTATAGATGATGGTTGAATATATCCATTTTGTCCCTACGTCAAGCATAACGTCATTGGGTTCTGAATGACCCAAAAGGGGTGAAATCATGGGGTGCATGTAAATCCCCACCCAATCTTGCTGCCTGTAATTGCAATAATGCATGTGGTGTAATATATCATTTTAAGCGGTATAATGCAGAGAATATGAAGGTTTGGTCCCTATTAAAGATTAAAGAAATTTCATTCCCCTTAATGTGACACTCCATAGTTTCGAATGATCAGTAGGGGTAAATTTCTTAGAATAGAGTACCAGTGTTTTCTGTCACCATGGGTGTGGCACGTTTATTGAGAGAAGGTTAGTTATGAATTTGTGGATTTTTAGAGGATATCTTTGAGTTTTGAAAAATATTGTTTCAGGTGACCTTGACCCCACCAGTATCAAGTAGTAGCAATTTCGGCGAAACAATGGCTCCAGACACCAGCGTGACATTTTAGCACCTAAAATTTGTCATCTGCATGAAAAATATTTTTTAAGAAATTACAGAGGTGAGAATTTTGCAATTTTTTGATATTATTGTGAGGAAACAGTGTTCTTCTAGATAACATAGGCGGCTATGCTATAGTTTTTCTGGTTTTTGTGTCCCACGGGTATGAAAATCGCTTATTTTGGCCATTTTTGCATCAAAATTTCATTTTTCAGGCATACAATCAAGGGGCATAACTCTTGCTACCCCCATTAAAATGACACTTCTGTATCAAAATCGTTAAGCCTAGTATGTGCTCAACCCAGGTATATATACATTGTATATGTGTTGTGGGATCACATTTCAGTTATTTTTCATTGAATTGATGCCCCCCTTATTTTTGCACCAATCCCTGCAGAAAATGTGGAGTGTCACCTTCAATACCAGAAAATAGCACCATTATCATCTGTCAACTTGACAAATATTATCACTGAAAATCATTTTTTAGCAAATCTGCTCAGTTAGAAGGAACATTTTATGTTAAATACACCATTCGTCTATGGATATTCCAATACATGTGGTCTTTAGTCATATAAATTGGTGGGGATTTGGAGAAGTGGGGGGGGGGGGGGGTGGTGGTTCATGTATATGGTTATTGATGATTTTTCAGATGATGGGTACTTCTTCATGAGATCATGCTCCTTGAATCTTAGCTGAAAAGGCTGATATTGACATTACACAGTATACAACAAGATTAGATATTCAGTCTTGCTTATTCACAAGTGTGAAATATAATAATGCAGGTTTCCCTGGTCATATTTCACTTGACAACATAATGTTCATGTGATGTCATATTAACCTTGTAAAGCTTTCCCTTAATGCTAAATAAGACTTGGAATTTTTTAACCCATGGTTTTGGGAGAGTATTAAAGATAGTAGTTCCATGAAATATTATGTTTTATTTTGATATCTGAGGAAAATATGCATCTCAGAATATATTTTACACAACATTTTAGCATTTCAGAGCTTTTTCAAGCTATAGATGATGGTTGAATATATCCATTTTGTCCCTACGTCAAGCATAACGTCATTGGGTTCTGAATGACCCAAAAGGGGTGAAATCATGGGGTGCATGTAAATCCCCACCCAATCTTGCTGCCTGTAATTGCAATAATGCATGTGGTGTAATATATCATTTTAAGCGGTATAATGCAGAGAATATGGAGGTGTGGTCCCTATTAAAGATTAAAGAAATTTCATTCCCCTTAATGTGACACTCCATAGTTTCGAATGATCAGTAGGGGTAAATTTCTTAGAATAGAGTACCAGTGTTTTCTGTCATCATGGGTGTGGCACGTTTATTGAGAGAATGTTAGTTATGAATTTGTGGATTTTTAGAGGATATCTTTGAGTTTTGAAAAATATTGTTTCAGGTGACCTTGACCCCACCAGTATCAAGTAGTAGCAATTTCTGCGAAACAATGGCTCCAGACACCAGCGTGACATTTTAGCACCTAAAATTTGTCATCTGCATGAAAAATATTTTTTAAGAAATTACAGTGGTGAGAATTTTGCAATTTTTTGATATTATTGTGAGGAAACAGTGTTCTTCCAGACAACATAGGCCGCTATGCTATAGTTTTTCTGGTTTTTGTGTCCCACGGGCCTGAATATCGCTTATTTTGGCCATTTTTGCATCAAAATTTCATTTTCAGGCATACAATCACGGGGTGGGGATTTGGAGAAGTGGGGGGTGGTGGTTCATGTATATGGTTATTGATGATTTTTCAGATGATGTGTACTTCTTCATGACATCATGCTCCTTGAATCTTAGCTGAAAAGGCTGATATTGACATTACACAGTATACAACAAGATTAGATATTCAGTGTTGCTTATTCACAAGTGTGAAATATAATAATGCAGGTTTCCGTGGTCATATTTCACTTGACAACATAATGTTCATGTGATGTCATATTAACCTTGTAAAGCTTTCCCTTAATGCTAAATAAGACTTGGAATTTTTTAACCCATGGTTTTGGGAGAGTATTAAAGATAGTAGTTCCATGAAATATTATGTTTTATTTTGATATCTGAGGAAAATATGCATCTCAGAATATATTTTACACAACATTTTAGCATTTCAGAGCTTTTTCAAGCTATAGATGATGGTTGAATATATCCATTTTGTCCCTACGTCAAGCATAACGTCATTGGGTTCTGAATGACCCAAAAGGGGTGAAATCATGGGGTGCATGTAAATCCCCACCCAATCTTGCTGCCTGTAATTGCAATAATGCATGTGGTGTAATATATCATTTTAAGTGGTATAATGCAGAGAATATGGAGGTGTGGTCCCTATTAAAGATTAATGAAATTTCATTCCCCTTAATGTGACACTCCATAGTTTCGAATGATCAGTAGGGGTAAATTTCTTAGAATAGAGTACCAGTGTTTTCTGTCACCATGGGTGTGGCACGTTTATTGAGAGAAGGTTAGTTATGAATTTGTGGATTTTTAGAGGATATCTTTGAGTTTTGAAAAATATTGTTTCAGGTGACCTTGACCCCACCAGTATCAAGTAGTAGCAATTTCTGCGAAACAATGGCTCCAGACACCAGCGTGACATTTTAGCACCTAAAATTTGTCATCTGCATGAAAAATATTTTTTAAGAAATTACAGTGGTGAGAATTTTGCAATTTTTTGATATTATTGTGAGGAAACAGTGTTCTTCCAGACAACATAGGCGGCTATGCTATAGTTTTTCTGGTTTTTGTGTCCCACGGGCCTGAAAATCGCTTATTTTGGCCATTTTTGCATCAAAATTTCATTTTCAGGCATACAATCACGGGGTGGGGATTTGGAGAAGTGGGGGGTGGTGGTTCATGTATATGGTTATTGATGATTTTTCAGATGATGTGTACTTCTTCATGACATCATGCTCCTTGAATCTTAGCTGAAAAGGCTGATATTGACATTACACAGTATACAACAAGATTAGATATTCAGTCTTGCTTATTCACAAGTGTGAAATATAATAATTCAGGTTTCCCTGGTCATATTTCACTTGACAACATAATGTTCATGTGATGTCATATTAACCTTGTAAAGCTTTCCCTTAATGCTAAATAAGACTTGGAATTTTTTAACCCATGGTTTTGGGAGAGTATTAAAGATAGTAGTTCCATGAAATATTATGTTTTATTTTGATATCTGAGGAAAATATGCATCTCAGAATATATTTTACACAACATTTTTGCATTTCAGAGCTTTTTCAAGCTATAGATGATGGTTGAATATATCCATTTTGTCCCTACGTCAAGCATAACGTCATTGGGTTCTGAATGACCCAAAAGGGGTGAAATCATGGGGTGCATGTAAATCCCCACCCAATCTTGCTGCCTGTAATTGCAATAATGCATGTGGTGTAATATATCATTTTAAGCGGTATAATGCAGAGAATATGAAGGTTTGGTCCCTATTAAAGATTAAAGAAATTTCATTCCCCTTAATGTGACACTCCATAGTTTCGAATGATCAGTAGGGGTAAATTTCTTAGAATAGAGTACCAGTGTTTTCTGTCACCATGGGTGTGGCACGTTTATTGAGAGAAGGTTAGTTATGAATTTGTGGATTTTTAGAGGATATCTTTGAGTTTTGAAAAATATTGTTTCAGGTGACCTTGACCCCACCAGTATCAAGTAGTAGCAATTTCGGCGAAACAATGGCTCCAGACACCAGCGTGACATTTTAGCACCTAAAATTTGTCATCTGCATGAAAAATATTTTTTAAGAAATTACAGAGGTGAGAATTTTGCAATTTTTTGATATTATTGTGAGGAAACAGTGTTCTTCTAGATAACATAGGCGGCTATGCTATAGTTTTTCTGGTTTTTGTGTCCCACGGGTATGAAAATCGCTTATTTTGGCCATTTTTGCATCAAAATTTCATTTTTCAGGCATACAATCAAGGGGCATAACTCTTGCTACCCCCATTAAAATGACACTTCTGTATCAAAATCGTTAAGCCTAGTATGTGCTCAACCCAGGTATATATACATTGTATATGTGTTGTGGGATCACATTTCAGTTATTTTTCATTGAATTGATGCCCCCCTTATTTTTGCACCAATCCCTGCAGAAAATGTGGAGTGTCACCTTCAATACCAGAAAATAGCACCATTATCATCTGTCAACTTGACAAATATTATCACTGAAAATCATTTTTTAGCAAATCTGCTCAGTTAGAAGGAACATTTTATGTTAAATACACCATTCGTCTATGGATATTCCAATACATGTGGTCTTTAGTCATATAAATTGGTGGGGATTTGGAGAAGTGGGGGGGGGGGGGTGGTGGTTCATGTATATGGTTATTGATGATTTTTCAGATGATGGGTACTTCTTCATGAGATCATGCTCCTTGAATCTTAGCTGAAAAGGCTGATATTGACATTACACAGTATACAACAAGATTAGATATTCAGTCTTGCTTATTCACAAGTGTGAAATATAATAATGCAGGTTTCCCTGGTCATATTTCACTTGACAACATAATGTTCATGTGATGTCATATTAACCTTGTAAAGCTTTCCCTTAATGCTAAATAAGACTTGGAATTTTTTAACCCATGGTTTTGGGAGAGTATTAAAGATAGTAGTTCCATGAAATATTATGTTTTATTTTGATATCTGAGGAAAATATGCATCTCAGAATATATTTTACACAACATTTTAGCATTTCAGAGCTTTTTCAAGCTATAGATGATGGTTGAATATATCCATTTTGTCCCTACGTCAAGCATAACGTCATTGGGTTCTGAATGACCCAAAAGGGGTGAAATCATGGGGTGCATGTAAATCCCCACCCAATCTTGCTGCCTGTAATTGCAATAATGCATGTGGTGTAATATATCATTTTAAGCGGTATAATGCAGAGAATATGGAGGTGTGGTCCCTATTAAAGATTAAAGAAATTTCATTCCCCTTAATGTGACACTCCATAGTTTCGAATGATCAGTAGGGGTAAATTTCTTAGAATAGAGTACCAGTGTTTTCTGTCATCATGGGTGTGGCACGTTTATTGAGAGAATGTTAGTTATGAATTTGTGGATTTTTAGAGGATATCTTTGAGTTTTGAAAAATATTGTTTCAGGTGACCTTGACCCCACCAGTATCAAGTAGTAGCAATTTCTGCGAAACAATGGCTCCAGACACCAGCGTGACATTTTAGCACCTAAAATTTGTCATCTGCATGAAAAATATTTTTTAAGAAATTACAGTGGTGAGAATTTTGCAATTTTTTGATATTATTGTGAGGAAACAGTGTTCTTCCAGACAACATAGGCCGCTATGCTATAGTTTTTCTGGTTTTTGTGTCCCACGGGCCTGAATATCGCTTATTTTGGCCATTTTTGCATCAAAATTTCATTTTCAGGCATACAATCACGGGGTGGGGATTTGGAGAAGTGGGGGGTGGTGGTTCATGTATATGGTTATTGATGATTTTTCAGATGATGTGTACTTCTTCATGACATCATGCTCCTTGAATCTTAGCTGAAAAGGCTGATATTGACATTACACAGTATACAACAAGATTAGATATTCAGTGTTGCTTATTCACAAGTGTGAAATATAATAATGCAGGTTTCCGTGGTCATATTTCACTTGACAACATAATGTTCATGTGATGTCATATTAACCTTGTAAAGCTTTCCCTTAATGCTAAATAAGACTTGGAATTTTTTAACCCATGGTTTTGGGAGAGTATTAAAGATAGTAGTTCCATGAAATATTATGTTTTATTTTGATATCTGAGGAAAATATGCATCTCAGAATATATTTTACACAACATTTTAGCATTTCAGAGCTTTTTCAAGCTATAGATGATGGTTGAATATATCCATTTTGTCCCTACGTCAAGCATAACGTCATTGGGTTCTGAATGACCCAAAAGGGGTGAAATCATGGGGTGCATGTAAATCCCCACCCAATCTTGCTGCCTGTAATTGCAATAATGCATGTGGTGTAATATATCATTTTAAGTGGTATAATGCAGAGAATATGGAGGTGTGGTCCCTATTAAAGATTAATGAAATTTCATTCCCCTTAATGTGACACTCCATAGTTTCGAATGATCAGTAGGGGTAAATTTCTTAGAATAGAGTACCAGTGTTTTCTGTCACCATGGGTGTGGCACGTTTATTGAGAGAAGGTTAGTTATGAATTTGTGGATTTTTAGAGGATATCTTTGAGTTTTGAAAAATATTGTTTCAGGTGACCTTGACCCCACCAGTATCAAGTAGTAGCAATTTCTGCGAAACAATGGCTCCAGACACCAGCGTGACATTTTAGCACCTAAAATTTGTCATCTGCATGAAAAATATTTTTTAAGAAATTACAGTGGTGAGAATTTTGCAATTTTTTGATATTATTGTGAGGAAACAGTGTTCTTCTAGATAACATAGGCGGCTATGCTATAGTTTTTCTGGTTTTTGTGTCCCACGGGTCTGAAAATCGCTTATTTTGGCCATTTTTGCATCAAAATTTCATTTTTCAGGCATACAATCAAGGGGCATAACTCTTGCTACCCCCATTAAAATGACACTTCTGTATCAAAATCTTTAAGCCTAGTATGTGCTCAACCCAGGTATATATACATTGTATATGTGTTGTGGGATCACATTTCAGTTATTTTTCATTGAATTGATGCCCCCCTTATTTTTGCACCAATCCCTGCAGAAAATGTGGAGTGTCACCTTCAATACCAGAAAATAGCACCATTATCATCTGTCAACTTGACAAATATTGTCACTGAAAATCATTTTTTAGCAAATCTGCTCAGTTAGACGGAACATTTTATGTTAAATACACCATTCGTCTATGGATATTCCAATACATGTGGTCTTTAGTCATATAAATTGGTGGGGATTTGGAGAAGTGGGGGGGGGGGTGGTGGTTCATGTATATGGTCATTGATGATATTTCAGATGGGTACTTCTTCATGACATCATGCTCCTTGAATCTTAGCTGAAAAGGCAGTTACTCAGACATTACTCAGTATACAACAAGATTAGATATTCAGTCTTGCTTATTCACAAGTGTGAAATATATAATTCAGGTTTCCCTGGTCATATTTCACTTGACAACATAATGTTCATGTGATGTAATATTAACATTGTAAAGCTTTCCCTTAATGCTAAATAAGACTTGGAATTTTTTAACCCATGGTTTTGGGAGAGTATTAAAGATAGTAGTTCCATGAAATATTATGTTTTATTTTGATATCTGAGGAAAATATGCATCTCAGAATATATTTTACACAACATTTTAGCATTTCAGAGCTTTTTCAAGCTATAGATGATGGTTGAATATATCTATTTTGTCCCTACGTCAAGCATAACGTCATTGGGTTCTGAATGACCCAAAAGGGGTGAAATCATGGGGTGCATGTAAATCCCCACCCAATCTTGCTGCCTGTAATTGCAATAATGCATGTGGTGTAATATATCATTTTAAGCGGTATAATGCAGAGAATATGGAGGTGTGGTCCCTATTAAAGATTAAAGAAATTTCATTCTCCTTAATGTGACACTCCATAGTTTCGAATGATCAGTAGGGGTAAATTTCTTAGAATAGAGTACCAGTGTTTTCTGTCACCATGGGTGTGGCACGTTTATTGAGAGAAGGTTAGTTATGAATTTGTGGATTTTTAGAGGATATCTTTGAGTTTTGAAAAATATTGTTTCAGGTGACCTTGACCCCACCAGTATCAAGTAGTAGCAATTTCTGCGAAACAATGGCTCCAGACACCAGCGTGATATTTTAGCACCTAAAATTTGTCATCTGCATGAAAAATATTTTTTAAGAAATTACAGAGGTGAGAATTTTGCAATTTTTTTATATTATTGTGAGGAAACAGTGTTCTTCCAGACAACATAGGCGGCTATGCTATAGTTTTTCTGATTTTTGTGTCCCACGGGCCTGAAAATCGCTTATTTTGGTCATTTTTGCATCAAAATTTCATTTTCAGGCATACAATCAAGGGGCATAACTCTTGCTACCCCCATTAAAATGACAATTCTGTATCAAAATCTTTAAGCCTAGTATGTGCTCAACCCAGGTATATATACATTGTATATGTGTTGTGGGATCACATTTCAGTTATTTTTCATTGAATTGATGCCCCCCTTATTTTTGCACCAATCCCTGCAGAAACTGTGGAGTGTCACCTTCAATACCAGCAAATAGCACCATTATCATCTGTCAACTTGACAAATATTGTCACTGAAAATCATTTTTTAGCAAATATGCTCAGTTAGAAGGAACATTTTATGTCTAATGGAAATGCCAATACATGTGGTCTTTAGTCATATAAATTGGTGGGGATTTGGAGAAGTGGGGGGTGGTGGTTCATGTATATGGTTATTGATGATTTTTCAGATGATGTGTACTTCTTCATGACATCATGCTCCTTGAATCTTAGCTGAAAAGGCTGATATTGACATTACACAGTATACAACAAGATTAGATATTCAGTCTTGCTTATTCACAAGTGTGAAATATAATAATTCAGGTTTCCCTGGTCATATTTCACTTGACAACATAATGTTCATGTGATGTAATATTAACATTGTAAAGCTTTCCCTTAATGCTAAATAAGACTTGGAATTTTTTAACCCATGGTTTTGGGAGAGTATTAAAGATAGTAGTTCCATGAAATATTATGTTTTATTTTGATATCTGAGGAAAATATGCATCTCAGAATATATTTTACACAACATTTTAGCATTTCAGAGCTTTTTCAAGCTATAGATGATGGTTGAATATATCTATTTTGTCCCTACGTCAAGCATAACGTCATTGGGTTATGAATGACCCAAAAGGGGTGAAATCATGGGGTGCATGTAAATCCCCATCCAATCTTGCTGCCTGTAATTGCAATAATGCATGTGGTGTAATATATCATTTTAAGCGGTATAATGCAGAGAATATGGAGGTGTGGTCCCTATTAAAGATTAAAGAAATTTCATTCCCCTTAATGTGACACTCCATAGTTTCGAATGATCAGTAGGGGTAAATTTCTTAGAATAGAGTACCAGTGTTTTCTGTCACCATGGGTGTGGCACGTTTATTGAGAGAAGGTTAGTTATGAATTTGTGGATTTTTAGAGGATATCTTTGAGTTTTGAAAAATATTGTTTCAGGTGACCTTGACCCCACCAGTATCAAGTAGTAGCAATTTCTGCGAAACAATGGCTCCAGACACCAGCGTGATATTTTAGCACCTAAAATTTGTCATCTGCATGAAAAATATTTTTTAAGAAATTACAGAGGTGAGAATTTTGCAATTTTTTTATATTATTGTGAGGAAACAGTGTTCTTCCAGACAACATAGGCGGCTATGCTATAGTTTTTCTGATTTTTGTGTCCCACGGGCCTGAAAATCGCTTATTTTGGTCATTTTTGCATCAAAATTTCATTTTCAGGCATACAATCAAGGGGCATAACTCTTGCTACCCCCATTAAAATGACAATTCTGTATCAAAATCTTTAAGCCTAGTATGTGCTCAACCCAGGTATATATACATTGTATATGTGTTGTGGGATCACATTTCAGTTATTTTTCATTGAATTGATGTCCCCCTTATTTTTGCACCAATCCCTGCAGAAACTGTGGAGTGTCACCTTCAATACCAGCAAATAGCACCATTATCATCTGTCAACTTGACAAATATTGTCACTGAAAATCATTTTTTAGCAAATATGCTCAATTAGAAGGAACATTTTAAGTCTATGGATATTCCAATACATGTGGTCTTTAGTCATATAAATTGGTGGGGATTTGGAGAAGTGGGGGGTGGTGGTTCATGTATATGGTTATTGATGATTTTTCAGATGATGTGTACTTCTTCATGACATCATGCTCCTTGAATCTTAGCTGAAAAGGCAGATATTGACATTACACAGTATACAACAAGATTAGATATTCAGTCTTGCTTATTCACAAGTGTGAAATATAATAATTCAGGTTTCCCTGGTCATATTTCACTTGACAACATAATGTTCATGTGATGTCATATTAACATTGTAAAGCTTTCCCTTAATGCTAAATAAGACTTGGAATTTTTTAACCCATGGTTTTGGGAGAGTATTAAAGATAGTAGTTCCATGAAATATTATGTTTTATTTTTATATCTGAGGAAAATATGCATCTCAGAATATATTTTACACAACATTTTAGCATTTCAGAGCTTTTTCAAGCTATAGATGATGGTTGCATATATCTATTTTGTCCCTACGTCAAGCATAACGTCATTGGGTTCTGAATGACCCAAAAGGGGTGAAATCATGGGGTGCATGTAAATCCCCACCCAATCTTGCTGCCTGTAATTGCAGTAATGCATGTGGTGTAATATATCATTTTAAGCGGTATAATGCAGAGAATATGGAGGTGTGGTCCCTATTAAAGATTAAAGAAATTTCATTCCCCTTAATGTGACACTCCATAGTTTCGAATGATCAGTAGGGGTAAATTTCTTAGAATAGAGTACCAGTGTTTTCTGTCACCATGGGTGTGGCACGTTTATTGAGAGAAGGTTAGTTATGAATTTGTGGATTTTTAGAGGATATCTTTGAGTTTTGAAAAATATTGTTTCAGGTGACCTTGACCCCACCAGTATCAAGTAGTAGCAATTTCGGCGAAACAATGGCTCCAGACACCAGCGTGACATTTTAGCACCTAAAATTTGTCATCTGCATGAAAAATATTTTTTAAGAAATTACAGAGGTGAGAATTTTGCAATTTTTTGATATTATTGTGAGGAAACAGTGTTCTTCTAGATAACATAGGCGGCTATGCTATAGTTTTTCTGGTTTTTGTGTCCCACGGGTATGAAAATCGCTTATTTTGGCCATTTTTGCATCAAAATTTCATTTTTCAGGCATACAATCAAGGGGCATAACTCTTGCTACCCCCATTAAAATGACACTTCTGTATCAAAATCGTTAAGCCTAGTATGTGCTCAACCCAGGTATATATACATTGTATATGTGTTGTGGGATCACATTTCAGTTATTTTTCATTGAATTGATGCCCCCCTTATTTTTGCACCAATCCCTGCAGAAAATGTGGAGTGTCACCTTCAATACCAGAAAATAGCACCATTATCATCTGTCAACTTGACAAATATTATCACTGAAAATCATTTTTTAGCAAATCTGCTCAGTTAGAAGGAACATTTTATGTTAAATACACCATTCGTCTATGGATATTCCAATACATGTGGTCTTTAGTCATATAAATTGGTGGGGATTTGGAGAAGTGGGGGGGGGGGGGTGGTGGTTCATGTATATGGTTATTGATGATTTTTCAGATGATGGGTACTTCTTCATGAGATCATGCTCCTTGAATCTTAGCTGAAAAGGCTGATATTGACATTACACAGTATACAACAAGATTAGATATTCAGTCTTGCTTATTCACAAGTGTGAAATATAATAATGCAGGTTTCCCTGGTCATATTTCACTTGACAACATAATGTTCATGTGATGTCATATTAACCTTGTAAAGCTTTCCCTTAATGCTAAATAAGACTTGGAATTTTTTAACCCATGGTTTTGGGAGAGTATTAAAGATAGTAGTTCCATGAAATATTATGTTTTATTTTGATATCTGAGGAAAATATGCATCTCAGAATATATTTTACACAACATTTTAGCATTTCAGAGCTTTTTCAAGCTATAGATGATGGTTGAATATATCCATTTTGTCCCTACGTCAAGCATAACGTCATTGGGTTCTGAATGACCCAAAAGGGGTGAAATCATGGGGTGCATGTAAATCCCCACCCAATCTTGCTGCCTGTAATTGCAATAATGCATGTGGTGTAATATATCATTTTAAGCGGTATAATGCAGAGAATATGGAGGTGTGGTCCCTATTAAAGATTAAAGAAATTTCATTCCCCTTAATGTGACACTCCATAGTTTCGAATGATCAGTAGGGGTAAATTTCTTAGAATAGAGTACCAGTGTTTTCTGTCACCATGGGTGTGGCACGTTTATTGAGAGAATGTTAGTTATGAATTTGTGGATTTTTAGAGGATATCTTTGAGTTTTGAAAAATATTGTTTCAGGTGACCTTGACCCCACCAGTATCAAGTAGTAGCAATTTCTGCGAAACAATGGCTCCAGACACCAGCGTGACATTTTAGCACCTAAAATTTGTCATCTGCATGAAAAATATTTTTTAAGAAATTACAGTGGTGAGAATTTTGCAATTTTTTGATATTATTGTGAGGAAACAGTGTTCTTCCAGACAACATAGGCCGCTATGCTATAGTTTTTCTGGTTTTTGTGTCCCACGGGCCTGAAAATCGCTTATTTTGGCCATTTTTGCATCAAAATTTCATTTTCAGGCATACAATCACGGGGTGGGGATTTGGAGAAGTGGGGGGTGGTGGTTCATGTATATGGTTATTGATGATTTTTCAGATGATGTGTACTTCTTCATGACATCATGCTCCTTGAATCTTAGCTGAAAAGGCTGATATTGACATTACACAGTATACAACAAGATTAGATATTCAGTGTTGCTTATTCACAAGTGTGAAATATAATAATGCAGGTTTCCGTGGTCATATTTCACTTGACAACATAATGTTCATGTGATGTCATATTAACCTTGTAAAGCTTTCCCTTAATGCTAAATAAGACTTGGAATTTTTTAACCCATGGTTTTGGGAGAGTATTAAAGATAGTAGTTCCATGAAATATTATGTTTTATTTTGATATCTGAGGAAAATATGCATCTCAGAATATATTTTACACAACATTTTAGCATTTCAGAGCTTTTTCAAGCTATAGATGATGGTTGAATATATCCATTTTGTCCCTACGTCAAGCATAACGTCATTGGGTTCTGAATGACCCAAAAGGGGTGAAATCATGGGGTGCATGTAAATCCCCACCCAATCTTGCTGCCTGTAATTGCAATAATGCATGTGGTGTAATATATCATTTTAAGTGGTATAATGCAGAGAATATGGAGGTGTGGTCCCTATTAAAGATTAATGAAATTTCATTCCCCTTAATGTGACACTCCATAGTTTCGAATGATCAGTAGGGGTAAATTTCTTAGAATAGAGTACCAGTGTTTTCTGTCACCATGGGTGTGGCACGTTTATTGAGAGAAGGTTAGTTATGAATTTGTGGATTTTTAGAGGATATCTTTGAGTTTTGAAAAATATTGTTTCAGGTGACCTTGACCCCACCAGTATCAAGTAGTAGCAATTTCTGCGAAACAATGGCTCCAGACACCAGCGTGACATTTTAGCACCTAAAATTTGTCATCTGCATGAAAAATATTTTTTAAGAAATTACAGTGGTGAGAATTTTGCAATTTTTTGATATTATTGTGAGGAAACAGTGTTCTTCTAGATAACATAGGCGGCTATGCTATAGTTTTTCTGGTTTTTGTGTCCCACGGGTCTGAAAATCGCTTATTTTGGCCATTTTTGCATCAAAATTTCATTTTTCAGGCATACAATCAAGGGGCATAACTCTTGCTACCCCCATTAAAATGACACTTCTGTATCAAAATCTTTAAGCCTAGTATGTGCTCAACCCAGGTATATATACATTGTATATGTGTTGTGGGATCACATTTCAGTTATTTTTCATTGAATTGATGCCCCCCTTATTTTTGCACCAATCCCTGCAGAAAATGTGGAGTGTCACCTTCAATACCAGAAAATAGCACCATTATCATCTGTCAACTTGACAAATATTGTCACTGAAAATCATTTTTTAGCAAATCTGCTCAGTTAGACGGAACATTTTATGTTAAATACACCATTCGTCTATGGATATTCCAATACATGTGGTCTTTAGTCATATAAATTGGTGGGGATTTGGAGAAGTGGGGGGGGGGTGGTGGTTCATGTATATGGTCATTGATGATATTTCAGATGGGTACTTCTTCATGACATCATGCTCCTTGAATCTTAGCTGAAAAGGCAGTTACTCAGACATTACTCAGTATACAACAAGATTAGATATTCAGTCTTGCTTATTCACAAGTGTGAAATATAATAATTCAGGTTTCCCTGGTCATATTTCACTTGACAACATAATGTTCATGTGATGTAATATTAACATTGTAAAGCTTTCCCTTAATGCTAAATAAGACTTGGAATTTTTTAACCCATGGTTTTGGGAGAGTATTAAAGATAGTAGTTCCATGAAATATTATGTTTTATTTTGATATCTGAGGAAAATATGCATCTCAGAATATATTTTACACAACATTTTAGCATTTCAGAGCTTTTTCAAGCTATAGATGATGGTTGAATATATCTATTTTGTCCCTACGTCAAGCATAACGTCATTGTGTTCTGAATGACCCAAAAGGGGTGAAATCATGGGGTGCATGTAAATCCCCACCCAATCTTGCTGCCTGTAATTGCAATAATGCATGTGGTGTAATATATCATTTTAAGCGGTATAATGCAGAGAATATGGAGGTGTGGTCCCTATTAAAGATTAAAGAAATTTCATTCTCCTTAATGTGACACTCCATAGTTTCGAATGATCAGTAGGGGTAAATTTCTTAGAATAGAGTACCAGTGTTTTCTGTCACCATGGGTGTGGCACGTTTATTGAGAGAAGGTTAGTTATGAATTTGTGGATTTTTAGAGGATATCTTTGAGTTTTGAAAAATATTGTTTCAGGTGACCTTGACCCCACCAGTATCAAGTAGTAGCAATTTCTGCGAAACAATGGCTCCAGACACCAGGGTGATATTTTAGCACCTAAAATTTGTCATCTGCATGAAAAATATTTTTTAAGAAATTACAGAGGTGAGAATTTTGCAATTTTTTTATATTATTGTGAGGAAACAGTGTTCTTCCAGACAACATAGGCGGCTATGCTATAGTTTTTCTGATTTTTGTGTCCCACGGGCCTGAAAATCGCTTATTTTGGTCATTTTTGCATCAAAATTTCATTTTCAGGCATACAATCAAGGGGCATAACTCTTGCTACCCCCATTAAAATGACAATTCTGTATCAAAATCTTTAAGCCTAGTATGTGCTCAACCCAGGTATATATACATTGTATATGTGTTGTGGGATCACATTTCAGTTATTTTTCATTGAATTGATGCCCCCCTTATTTTTGCACCAATCCCTGCAGAAACTGTGGAGTGTCACCTTCAATACCAGCAAATAGCACCATTATCATCTGTCAACTTGACAAATATTGTCACTGAAAATCATTTTTTAGCAAATATGCTCAGTTAGAAGGAACATTTTATGTCTAATGGAAATGCCAATACATGTGGTCTTTAGTCATATAAATTGGTGGGGATTTGGAGAAGTGGGGGGTGGTGGTTCATGTATATGGTTATTGATGATTTTTCAGATGATGTGTACTTCTTCATGACATCATGCTCCTTGAATCTTAGCTGAAAAGGCTGATATTGACATTACACAGTATACAACAAGATTAGATATTCAGTCTTGCTTATTCACAAGTGTGAAATATAATAATTCAGGTTTCCCTGGTCATATTTCACTTGACAACATAATGTTCATGTGATGTAATATTAACATTGTAAAGCTTTCCCTTAATGCTAAATAAGACTTGGAATTTTTTAACCCATGGTTTTGGGAGAGTATTAAAGATAGTAGTTCCATGAAATATTATGTTTTATTTTGATATCTGAGGAAAATATGCATCTCAGAATATATTTTACACAACATTTTAGCATTTCAGAGCTTTTTCAAGCTATAGATGATGGTTGAATATATCTATTTTGTCCCTACGTCAAGCATAACGTCATTGGGTTATGAATGACCCAAAAGGGGTGAAATCATGGGGTGCATGTAAATCCCCATCCAATCTTGCTGCCTGTAATTGCAATAATGCATGTGGTGTAATATATCATTTTAAGCGGTATAATGCAGAGAATATGGAGGTGTGGTCCCTATTAAAGATTAAAGAAATTTCATTCCCCTTAATGTGACACTCCATAGTTTCGAATGATCAGTAGGGGTAAATTTCTTAGAATAGAGTACCAGTGTTTTCTGTCACCATGGGTGTGGCACGTTTATTGAGAGAAGGTTAGTTATGAATTTGTGGATTTTTAGAGGATATCTTTGAGTTTTGAAAAATATTGTTTCAGGTGACCTTGACCCCACCAGTATCAAGTAGTAGCAATTTCTGCGAAACAATGGCTCCAGACACCAGCGTGATATTTTAGCACCTAAAATTTGTCATCTGCATGAAAAATATTTTTTAAGAAATTACAGAGGTGAGAATTTTGCAATTTTTTTATATTATTGTGAGGAAACAGTGTTCTTCCAGACAACATAGGCGGCTATGCTATAGTTTTTCTGATTTTTGTGTCCCACGGGCCTGAAAATCGCTTATTTTGGTCATTTTTGCATCAAAATTTCATTTTCAGGCATACAATCAAGGGGCATAACTCTTGCTACCCCCATTAAAATGACAATTCTGTATCAAAATCTTTAAGCCTAGTATGTGCTCAACCCAGGTATATATACATTGTATATGTGTTGTGGGATCACATTTCAGTTATTTTTCATTGAATTGATGTCCCCCTTATTTTTGCACCAATCCCTGCAGAAACTGTGGAGTGTCACCTTCAATACCAGCAAATAGCACCATTATCATCTGTCAACTTGACAAATATTGTCACTGAAAATCATTTTTTAGCAAATATGCTCAATTAGAAGGAACATTTTATGTCTATGGATATTCCAATACATGTGGTCTTTAGTCATATAAATTGGTGGGGATTTGGAGAAGTGGGGGGTGGTGGTTCATGTATATGGTTATTGATGATTTTTCAGATGATGTGTACTTCTTCATGACATCATGCTCCTTGAATCTTAGCTGAAAAGGCAGATATTGACATTACACAGTATACAACAAGATTAGATATTCAGTCTTGCTTATTCACAAGTGTGAAATATAATAATTCAGGTTTCCCTGGTCATATTTCACTTGACAACATAATGTTCATGTGATGTCATATTAACATTGTAAAGCTTTCCCTTAATGCTAAATAAGACTTGGAATTTTTTAACCCATGGTTTTGGGAGAGTATTAAAGATAGTAGTTCCATGAAATATTATGTTTTATTTTTATATCTGAGGAAAATATGCATCTCAGAATATATTTTACACAACATTTTAGCATTTCAGAGCTTTTTCAAGCTATAGATGATGGTTGCATATATCTATTTTGTCCCTACGTCAAGCATAACGTCATTGGGTTCTGAATGACCCAAAAGGGGTGAAATCATGGGGTGCATGTAAATCCCCACCCAATCTTGCTGCCTGTAATTGCAATAATGCATGTGGTGTAATATATCATTTTAAGCGGTATAATGCAGAGAATATGGAGGAGTGGTCCCTATTAAAGATTAAAGAAATTTCATTCCCCTTATTGTGACACTCCATAGTTTCGAATGATCAGTAGGGGTAAATTTCTTAGAATAGAGTACCAGTGTTTTCTGTCACCATGGGTGTGGCACGTTTATTGAGAGAATGTTAGTTATGAATTTGTGGATTTTTAGAGGATATCTTTGAGTTTTGAAAAATATTGTTTCAGGTGACCTTGACCCCACCAGTATCAAGTAGTAGCAATTTCTGCGAAACAATGGCTCCAGACACCAGCGTGACATTTTAGCACCTAAAATTTGTCATCTGCATGAAAAATATTTTTTAAGAAATTACAGAGGTGAGAATTTTGCAATTTTTTGATATTATTGTGAGGAAACAGTGTTCTTCCAGACAACATAGGCGGCTATGCTATAGTTTTTCTGGTTTTGTGTCCCACGGGCCTGAAAATCGCTTATTTTGGTCATTTTTGCATCAAAATTTCATTTTCAGGCATACAATCAAGGGGCATAACTCTTGCTACCCCCATTAAAATGACAATTCTGTATCAAAATCTTTAAGCCTAGTATGTGCTCAACCCAGGTATATATACATTGTATATGTGTTGTGGGATCACATTTCAGTTATTTTTCATTGAATTGATGCCCCCCTTATTTTTGCACCAATCCCTGCAGAAACTGTGGAGTGTCACCTTCAATACCAGCAAATAGCACCATTATCATCTGTCAACTTGACAAATATTGTCACTGAAAATCATTTTTTAGCAAATATGCTCAGTTAGAAGGAACATTTTATGTCTAATGGATATTCCAATACATGTGGTCTTTAGTCATATAAATTGGTGGGGATTTGGAGAAGTGGGGGGTGGTGGTTCATGTATATGGTTATTGATGATTTTTCAGATGATGTGTACTTCTTCATGACATCATGCTCCTTGAATCTTAGCTGAAAAGGCTGATATTGACATTACACAGTATACAACAAGATTAGATATTCAGTCTTGCTTATTCACAAGTGTGAAATATAATAATTCAGGTTTCCCTGGTCATATTTCACTTGACAACATAATGTTCATGTGATGTAATATTAACATTGTAAAGCTTTCCCTTAATGCTAAATAAGACTTGGAATTTTTTAACCCATGGTTTTGGGAGAGTATTAAAGATAGTAGTTCCATGAAATATTATGTTTTATTTTGATATCTGAGGAAAATATGCATCTCAGAATATATTTTACACAACATTTTAGCATTTCAGAGCTTTTTCAAGCTATAGATGATGGTTGAATATATCTATTTTGTCCCTACGTCAAGCATAACGTCATTGGGTTCTGAATGACCCAAAAGGGGTGAAATCATGGGGTGCATGTAAATCCCCACCCAATCTTGCTGCCTGTAATTGCAATAATGCATGTGGTGTAATATATCATTTTAAGAGGTATAATGCAGAGAATATGGAGGTGTGGTCCCTATTAAAGATTAAAGAAATTTCATTCCCCTTAATGTGACACTCCATAGTTTCGAATGATCAGTAGGGGTAAATTTCTTAGAATAGAGTACCAGTGTTTTCTGTCACCATGGGTGTGGCACGTTTATTGAGAGAAGGTTAGTTATGAATTTGTGGATTTTTAGAGGATATCTTTGAGTTTTGAAAAATATTGTTTCAGGTGACCTTGACCCCACCAGTATCAAGTAGTAGCAATTTCTGCGAAACAATGGCTCCAGACACCAGCGTGACATTTTAGCACCTAAAATTTGTCATCTGCATGAAAAATATTTTTTAAGAAATTACAGAGGTGAGAATTTTGCAATTTTTTGATATTATTGTAAGGAAACAGTGTTCTTCTAGACAACATAGGCGGCTATGCTATAGTTTTTCTGATTTTTGTGTCCCACGGGCCTGAAAATCGCTTATTTTGGTCATTTTTGCATCAAAATTGACATTTTCAGGCATACAATCAAGGGGCATAACTCTTGCTACCCCCATTAAAATGACAATTCTGTATCAAAATCTTTAAGCCTAGTATGTGCTCAACCCAGGTATATATACATTGTATATGTGTTGTGGGATCACATTTCAGTTATTTTTCATTGAATTGATGTCCCCCTTATTTTTGCACTAATCCCTGCAGAAACTGTGGAGTGTCACCTTCAATACCAGCAAATAGCACCATTATCATCTGTCAACTTGACAAATATTGTCACTGAAAATCATTTTTTAGCAAATATGCTCAGTTAGAAGGAACATTTTATGTCTATGGATATTCCAATACATGTGGTCTTTAGTCATATAAATTGGTGGGGATTTGGAGAAGTGGGGGTGGTGGTTCATGTATATGGTTATTGATGATTTTTCAGATGATGTGTACTTCTTCATGACATCATGCTCCTTGAATCTTAGCTGAAAAGGCTGATATTGACATTACACAGTATACAACAAGATTAGATATTCAGTCTTGCTTATTCACAAGTGTGAAATATAATAATTCAGGTTTCCCTGGTCATATTTCACTTGACAACATAATGTTCATGTGATGTCATATTAACCTTGTAAAGCTTTCCCTTAATGCTAAATAAGACTTGGAATTTTTTAACCCATGGTTTTGGGAGAGTATTAAAGATAGTAGTTCCATGAAATATTATGTTTTATTTTGATATCTGAGGAAAATATGCATCTCAGAATATATTTTACACAACATTTTAGCATTTCAGAGCTTTTTCAAGCTATAGATGATGGTTGAATATATCCATTTTGTCCCTACGTCAAGCATAACGTCATTGGGTTCTGAATGACCCAAAAGGGGTGAAATCATGGGGTGCATGTAAATCCCCACCCAATCTTGCTGCCTGTAATTGCAATAATGCATGTGGTGTAATATATCATTTTAAGCGGTATAATGCAGAGAATATGGAGGTGTGGTCCCTATTAAAGATTAAAGAAATTTCATTCCCCTTCAATACCAGCAAATAGCACCATTATCATCTGTCAACTTGACAAATATTGTCACTGAAAATCATTTTTTAGCAAATCTGCTCAGTTAGAAGGAACATTTTATGTTAAATACACCATTCGTCTATGGATATTCCAATACATGTGGTCTTTAGTCATATAAATTGGTGGGGATTTGGAGAAGTGGGGAGGGGGGGGGGGTGGTGGTTCATGTATATGGTTATTGATGATTTTTCAGATGATGGGTACTTCTTCATGACATCATGCTCCTTGAATCTTAGCTGAAAAGGCTGATATTGACATTACACAGTATACAACAAGATAAGATATTCAGTCTTGCTTATTCACAAGTGTGAAATATAATAATGCAGGTTTCCCTGGTCATATTTCACTTGACAACATAATGTTCATGTGATGTCATATTAACCTTGTAAAGCTTTCCCTTAATGCTAAATAAGACTTGGAATTTTTTAACCCTTGGTTTTGGGAGAGTATTAAAGATAGTAGTTCCATGAAATATTATGTTTTATTTTGATATCTGAGGAAAATATGCATCTCAGAATATATTTTACACAACATTTTAGCATTTCAGAGCTTTTTCAAGCTATAGATGATGGTTGAATATATCCATTTTGTCCCTACGTCAAGCATAACGTCATTGGGTTCTGAATGACCCAAAAGGGGTGAAATCATGGGGTGCATGTAAATCCCCACCCAATCTTGCTGCCTGTAATTGCAATAATGCATGTGGTGTAATATATCATTTTAAGCGGTATAATGCAGAGAACATGGAGGTGTGGTCCCTATTAAAGATTAAAGAAATTTCATTCCCCTTAATGTGACACTCCATAGTTTCGAATGATCAGTAGGGGTAAATTTCTTAGAATAGAGTACCAGTGTTTTCTGTCACCATGGGTGTGGCACGTTTATTGAGAGAAGGTTAGTTATGAATTTGTGGATTTTTAGAGGATATCTTTGAGTTTTGAAAAATATTGTTTCAGGTGACCTTGACCCCACCAGTATCAAGTAGTAGCAATTTCTGCGAAACAATGGCTCCAGACACCAGCGTGACATTTTAGCACCTAAAACTTGTCATCTGCATGAAAAATATTTTTTAAGAAATTACAGTGGTGAGAATTTTGCAATTTTTTGATATTATTGTGAGGAAACAGTGTTCTTCCAGACAACATAGGCGGCTATGCTATAGTTTTTCTGGTTTTTGTGTCCCACGGGCCTGAAAATCGCTTATTTTGGCCATTTTTGCATCAAAATTTCATTTTCAGGCATACAATCAAGGGGCTACCCCCATTAAAATGACAATTCTGTATCAAAATCTTTAAGCCTAGTATGTGCTCAACCCAGGTATATATACATTGTATATGTGTTGTGGGATCACATTTCAGTTATTTTTCATTGAATTGATGCCCCCCTTATTTTTGCACCAATCCCTGCAGAAACTGTGGAGTGTCACCTTCAATACCAGCAAATAGCACCATTATCATCTGTCAACTTGACAAATATTGTCACTGAAAATCATTTTTTAGCAAATATGCTCAGTTAGAAGGAACATTTTATGTCTATGGATATTCCAATACATGTGGTACTTCTTCATGACATCATGCTCCTTGAATCTTAGCTGAAAAGGCTGATATTGACATTACACAGTATACAACAAGATTAGATATTCAGTCTTGCTTATTCACAAGTGTGAAATATAATAATGCAGGTTTCCCTGGTCATATTTCACTTGACAACATAATGTTCATGTGATGTCATATTAACCTTGTAAAGCTTTCCCTTAATGCTAAATAAGACTTGGAATTTTTTAACCCATGGTTTTGGGAGAGTATTAAAGATAGTAGTTCCATGAAATATTATGTTTTATTTTGATATCTGAGGAAAATATGCATCTCAGAATATATTTTACACAACATTTTAGCATTTCAGAGGTTTTTCAAGCTATAGATGATGGTTGAATATATCCATTTTGTCCCTACGTCAAGCATAACGTCATTGGGTTCTGAATGACCCAAAAGGGGTGAAATCATGGGGTGCATGTAAATCCCCACCCAATCTTGCTGCCTGTAATTGCAATAATGCATGTGGTGTAATATATCATTTTAAGCGGTATAATGCAGAGTATATGGAGGTGTGGTCCCTATTAAAGATTAAAGAAATTTCATTCCCCTTCAATACCAGCAAATAGCACCATTATCATCTGTCAACTTGACAAATATTGTCACTGAAAATCATTTTTTAGCAAATCTGCTCAGTTAGAAGGAACATTTTATGTTAAATACACCATTCGTCTATGGATATTCCAATACATGTGGTCTTTAGTCATATAAATTGGTGGGGATTTGGAGAAGTGGGGAGGGGGGGGGTGGTGGTTCATGTATATGGTTATTGATGATTTTTCAGATGATGGGTACTTCTTCATGACATCATGCTCCTTGAATCTTAGCTGAAAAGGCTGATATTGACATTACACAGTATACAACAAGATTAGATATTCAGTCTTGCTTATTCACAAGTGTGAAATATAATAATGCAGGTTTCCCTGGTCATATTTCACTTGACAACATAATGTTCATGTGATGTCATATTAACCTTGTAAAGCTTTCCCTTAATGCTAAATAAGACTTGGAATTTTTTAACCCATGGTTTTGGGAGAGTATTAAAGATAGTAGTTCCATGAAATATTATGTTTTATTTTGATATCTGAGGAAAATATGCATCTCAGAATATATTTTACACAACATTTTAGCATTTCAGAGCTTTTTCAAGCTATAGATGATGGTTGAATATATCCATTTTGTCCCTACGTCAAGCATAACGTCATTGGGTTCTGAATGACCCAAAAGGGGTGAAATCATGGGGTGCATGTAAATCCCCACCCAATCTTGCTGCCTGTAATTGCAATAATGCATGTGGTGTAATATATCATTTTAAGCGGTATAATGCAGAGAATATGGAGGTGTGGTCCCTATTAAAGATTAAAGAAATTTCATTCCCCTTAATGTGACACTCCATAGTTTCGAATGATCAGTAGGAGTAAATTTCTTAGAATAGAGTACCAGTGTTTTCTGTCACCATGGGTGTGGCACGTTTATTGAGAGAAGGTTAGTTATGAATTTGTGGATTTTTAGAGGATATCTTTGAGTTTTGAAAAATATTGTTTCAGGTGAGCTTGACCCCACCAGTATCAAGTAGTAGCAATTTCTGCGAAACAATGGCTCCAGACACCAGCGTGACATTTTAGCACCTGAAATTTGTCATCTGCATGAAAAATATTTTTTAAGAAATTACAGTGGTGAGAATTTTGCAATTTTTTGATATTATTGTGAGGAAACAGTGTTCTTCCAGACAACATAGGCGGCTATGCTATAGTTTTTCTGGTTTTTGTGTCCCACGGGCCTGAAAATCGCTTATTTTGGCCATTTTTGCATCAAAATTTCATTTTCAGGCATACAATCAAGGAGCATATTAACTCTTGCTACCCCCATTAAAATGACAATTCTGTATCAAAATCTTTAAGCCTAGTATGTGCTCAACCCAGGTATATATACATTGTATATGTGTTGTGGGATCACATTTCAGTTATTTTTCATTGAATTGATGCCCCCCTTATTTTTGCACCAATCCCTGCAGAAACTGTGGAGTGTCACCTTCAATACCAGAAAATAGCACCATTATCATCTGTCAACTTGACAAATATTGTCACTGAAAATCATTTTTTAGCAAATCTGCTCAGTTAGAAGGAACATTTTATGTTAAATACACCATTCGTCTATGGATATTCCAATACATGTGGTCTTTAGTCATATAAATTGGTGGGGATTTGGAGAAGTGGGGGGTGGTGGTTCATGTATATGGTTATTGATGATTTTTCAGATGATGTGTACTTCTTCATGACATCATGCTCCTTGAATCTTAGCTGAATAGGCTGATATTGACATTACACAGTATACAACAAGATTAGATATTCAGTCTTGCTTATTCACAAGTGTGAAATATAATAATTCAGGTTTCCCTGGTCATATTTCACTTGACAACATAATGTTCATGTGATGTCATATTAACCTTGTAAAGCTTTCCCTTAATGCTAAATAAGACTTGGAATTTTTTAACCCATGGTTTTGGGAGAGTATTAAAGATAGTAGTTCCATGAAATATTATGTTTTATTTTGATATCTGAGGAAAATATGCATCTCAGAATATATTTTACACAACATTTTAGCATTTCAGAGCTTTTTCAAGCTATAGATGATGGTTGAATATATCCATTTTGTCCCTACGTCAAGCATAACGTCATTGGGTTCTGAATGACCCAAAAGGGGTGAAATCATGGGGTGCATGTAAATCCCCACCCAATCTTGCTGCCTGTAATTGCAATAATGCATGTGGTGTAATATATCATTTTAAGCGGTATAATGCAGAGAATATGGAGGTGTGGTCCCTATTAAAGATTAAAGAAATTTCATTCCCCTTAATGTGACACTCCATAGTTTCGAATGATCAGTAGGGGTAAATTTCTTAGAATAGAGTACCAGTGTTTTCTGTCACCATGGGTGTGGCACGTTTATTGAGAGAAGGTTAGTTATGAATTTGTGGATTTTTAGAGGATATCTTTGAGTTTTGAAAAATATTGTTTCAGGTGACCTTGACCCCACCAGTATCAAGTAGTAGCAATTTCTGCGAAACAATGGCTCCAGACACCAGCGTGACATTTTAGCACCTGAAATTTGTCATCTGCATGAAAAATATTTTTTAAGAAATTACAGTGGTGAGAATTTTGCAATTTTTTGATATTATTGTGAGGAAACAGTGTTCTTCTAGATAACATAGGCGGCTATGCTATAGTTTTTCTGGTTTTTGTGTCCCATGGGTCTGAAAATCGCTTATTTTGGCCATTTTTGCATCAAAATTTCATTTTTCAGGCATACAATCAAGGGGCATAACTCTTGCTACCCCCATTAAAATGACTCTTCTGTATCAAAATCGTTAAGCCTAGTATGTGCTCAACCCAGGTATATATACATTGTATATGTGTTGTGGGGGATCACATTTCAGTTATTTTTCATTGAATTGATGCCCCCCTTATTTTTGCACCAATCCCTGCAGAAAATGTGGAGTGTCACCTTCAATGCCAGAAAATAGCACCATTATCATCTGTCAACTTGACAAATATTGTCACTGAAAATCATTTTTTAGCAAATCTGCTCAGTTAGAAGGAACATTTTATGTTAAATACACCATTCGTCTATGGATATTCCAATACATGTGGTCTTTAGTCATATAAATTGGCGGGGATTTGGAGAAGTGGGGGGGTGGTGGTTCATTTATATGGTTATTGATGATTTTTCAGATGATGGTTACTTCTTCGTGACATCATGCTCCTTGAATATTAGCTGAAAAGGCTGATATTGACATTACACAGTATACAACAAGATTAGATATTCAGTCTAGCTTAATCACAAGTGTGAAATATAATAATTCAGGTTTCCCTGGTCATATTTCACTTGACAACATAATGTTCATGTGATGTCATATTAACCTTGTAAAGCTTTCCCTTAATGCTAAATAAGACTTGGAATTTTTTAACCCATGGTTTTGGGAGAGTATTAAAGATAGTAGTTCCATGAAATATTATGTTTTATTTTGATATCTGAGGAAAGGAAAATATGCATCTCAGAAATATTTTACACAACATTTTAGCATTTCAGAGCTTTTTCAAGCTATAGATGATGGTTGAATATATCCATTTTGTCCCTACGTCAAGCATAACGTCATTGGGTTCTGAATGACCCAAAAGGGGTGAAATCATGGGGTGCATGTAAATCCCCACCCAATCTTGCTGCCTGTAATTGCAATAATGCATGTGGTGTAATATATCATTTTAAGCGGTATAATGCAGAGAATATGGAGGTTTGGTCCCAATTAAAGATTAAAGAAATTTCATTCCCCTTAATGTGACACTCCATAGTTTCGAATGATCAGTAGGGGTAAATTTCTTAGAATAGAGTACCAGTGTTTTCTGTCACCATGGGTGTGGCACGTTTATTGAGAGAAGGTTAGTTATGAATTTGTGGATTTTTAGAGGATATCTTTGAGTTTTGAAAAATATTGTTTCAGGTGACCTTGACCCCACCAGTATCAAGTAGTAGCAATTTCTGCGAAACAATGGCTCCAGACACCAGCGTGACATTTTAGCACCTAAAATTTGTCATCTGCATGAAAAATATTTTTTAAGAAATTACAGTGGTGAGAATTTTGCAATTTTTTGATATTATTGTGAGGAAACAGTGTTCTTCTAGATAACATAGGCGGCTATGCTATAGTTGTTCTGGTTTTTGTGTCCCACGGGTCTGAAAATCGCTTATTTTGGCCATTTTTGCATCAAAATTTCATTTTTCAGGCATACAATCAAGGGGCATAACTCTTGCTACCCCCATTAAAATGACACTTCTGTATCAAAATCGTTAAGCCTAGTATGTGCTCAACCCAGGTATATATACATTGTATATGTGTTGTGGGATCACATTTCAGTTATTTTTCATTGAATTGATGCCCCCCTTATTTTTGCACCAATCCCTGCAGAAAATGTGGAGTGTCACCTTCAATACCAGAAAATAGCACCATTATCATCTGTCAACTTGACAAATATTGTCACTGAAAATCATTTTTTAGCAAATCTGCACAGTTAGAAGGAACATTTTATGTTAAATACACCATTCGTCTATGGATATTCCAATACATGTGGTCTTTAGTCATATAAATTGGTGGGGATTTGGAGAAGTGGGGGGGGGGTGGTGGTTCATGTATATGGTTATTGATGATTTTTCAGATGATGGGTACTTCTTCATGACATCATGCTCCTTGAATCTTAGCTGAAAAGGCTGATATTGACATTACACAGTATTACAACAAGATTAGATATTCAGTCTTGCTTATTCACAAGTGTGAAATATAATAATGCAGGTTTCCCTGGTCATATTTCACTTGACAACATAATGTTCATGTGATGTCATATTAACCTTGTAAAGCTTTCCCTTAATGCTAAATAAGACTTGGAATTTTTTAACCCATGGTTTTGGGAGAGTATTAAAGATAGTAGTTCCATGAAATATTATGTTTTATTTTGATATCTGAGGAAAATATGCATCTCAGAAATATTTTACACAACATTTTAGCATTTCAGAGCTTTTTCAAGCTATAGATGATGGTTGAATATATCCATTTTGTCCCTACGTCAAGCATAACGTCATTGGGTTCTGAATGACCCAAAAGGGGTGAAATCATGGGGTGCATGTAAATCCCCACCCAATCTTGCTGCCTGTAATTGCAATAATGCATGTGGTGTAATATATCATTTTAAGCGGTATAATGCAGAGAATATGAAGGTTTGGTCCCAATTAAAGATTAAAGAAATTTCATTCCCCTTAATGTGACACTCCATAGTTTCGAATGATCAGTAGGGGTAAATTTCTTAGAATAGAGTACCAGTGTTTTCTGTCACCATGGGTGTGGCACGTTTATTGAGAGAAGGTTAGTTATGAATTTGTGGATTTTTAGAGGATATCTTTGAGTTTTGAAAAATATTGTTTCAGGTGACCTTGACCCCACCAGTATCAAGTAGTAGCAATTTCTGCGAAACAATGGCTCCAGACACCAGCGTGACATTTTAGCACCTAAAATTTGTCATCTGCATGAAAAATATTTTTTAAGAAATTACAGTGGTGAGAATTTTGTAATTTTTTGATATTATTGTGAGGAAACAGTGTTCTTCTAGATAACATAGGCGGCTATGCTATAGTTGTTCTGGTTTTTGTGTCCCACGGGTCTGAAAATCGCTTATTTTGGCCATTTTTGCATCAAAATTTCATTTTTCAGGCATACAATCAAGGGGCATAACTCTTGCTACCCCCATTAAAATGACACTTCTGTATCAAAATCGTTAAGCATAGTATGTGCTCAACCCAGGTATATATACATTGTATATGTGTTGTGGGATCACATTTCAGTTATTTTTCATTGAATTGATGCCCCCCTTATTTTTGCACCAATCCCTGCAGAAAATGTGGAGTGTCACCTTCAATACCAGAAAATAGCACCATTATCATCTGTCAACTTGACAAATATTGTCACTGAAAATCATTTTTTAGCAAATCTGCACAGTTAGAAGGAACATTTTATGTTAAATACACCATTCGTCTATGGATATTCCAATACATGTGGTCTTTAGTCATATAAATTGGTGGGGATTTGGAGAAGTGGGGGGGGGGGCTGGTGGTTCATGTATATGGTTATTGATGATTTTTCAGATGATGGGTACTTCTTCATGACATCATGCTCCTTGAATCTTAGCTGAAAAGGCTGATATTGACATTACACAGTATTACAACAAGATTAGATATTCAGTCTTGCTTATTCACAAGTGTGAAATATAATAATGCAGGTTTCCCTGGTCATATTTCACTTGACAACATAATGTTCATGTGATGTCATATTAACCTTGTAAAGCTTTCCCTTAATGCTAAATAAGACTTGGAATTTTTTAACCCATGGTTTTGGGAGAGTATTAAAGATAGTAGTTCCATGAAATATTATGTTTTATTTTGATATCTGAGGAAAATATGCATCTCAGAATATATTTTACACAACATTTTAGCATTTCAGAGCTTTTTCAAGCTATAGATGATGGTTGAATATATCCATTTTGTCCCTACGTCAAGCATAACGTCATAGGGTTCTGAATGACCCAAAAGGGGTGAAATCATGGGGTGCATGTAAATCCCCACCCAATCTTGCTGCCTGTAATTGCAATAATGCATGTGGTGTAATATATCATTTTAAGCGGTATAATGCAGAGAATATGGAGGTGTGGTCCCTATTAAAGATTAAAGAAATTTCATTCCCCTTAATGTGACACTCCATAGTTTCGAATGATCAGTAGGGGTAAATTTCTTAGAATAGAGTACCAGTGTTTTCTGTCACCATGGGTGTGGCACGTTTATTGAGAGAAGGTTAGTTATGAATTTGTGGATTTTTAGAGGATATCTTTGAGTTTTGAAAAATATTGTTTCAGGTGACCTTGACCCCACCAGTATCAAGTAGTAGCAATTTCTGCGAAACAATGGCTCCAGACACCACCGTGACATTTTAGCACCTAAAATTTGTCATCTGCATGAAAAATATTTTTTAAGAAATTACAGTGGTGAGAATTTTGCAATTTTTTGATATTGTTGTGAGGAAACAGTGTTCTTCTAGATAACATAGGCGGCTATGCTATAGTTTTTCTGGTTTTTGTGTCCCACGGGTCTGAAAATCGCTTATTTTGGCCATTTTTGCATCAAAATTTCATTTTTCAGGCATACAATCAAGGGGCATAACTCTTGCTACCCCCATTAAAATGACACTTCTGTATCAAAATCGTTAAGCCTAGTATGTGCTCAACCCAGGTATATATACATTGTATATGTGTTGTGGGATCACATTTCAGTTATTTTTCATTGAATTGATGCCCCCCTTATTTTTTGCACCAATCCCTGCAGAAAATGTGGAGTGTCACCTTCAATACCAGAAAATAGCACCATTATCATCTGTCAACTTGACAAATATTGTCACTGAAAATCATTTTTTAGCAAATCTGCTCAGTTAGAAGGAACATTTTATGTTAAATACACCATTCGTCTATGGATATTCCAATACATGTGGTCTTTAGTCATATAAATTGGTGGGGATTTGGAGAAGTGGGGGGGGGGTGGTGGTTCATGTATATGGTTATTGATGATTTTTCAGATGATGGGTACTTCTTCATGACATCATACTCCTTGAATCTTAGCTGAAAAGGCTGATATTGACATTACACAGTATACAACAAGATTAGATATTCAGTCTTGCTTATTCACAAGTGTGAAATATAATAATGCAGGTTTCCCTGGTCATATTTCACTTGACAACATAATGTTCATGTGATGTCATATTAACCTTGTAAAGCTTTCCCTTAATGCTAAATAAGACTTGGAATTTTTTAACCCATGGTTTTGGGAGAGTATTAAAGATAGTAGTTCCATGAAATATTATGTTTTATTTTGATATCTGAGGAAAATATGCATCTCAGAATATATTTTACACAACATTTTAGCATTTCAGAGCTTTTTCAAGCTATAGATGATGGTTGAATATATCCATTTTGTCCCTACGTCAAGCATAACGTCATTGGGTTCTGAATGACCCAAAAGGGGTGAAATCATGGGGTGCATGTAAATCCCCACCCAATCTAGCTGCCTGTAATTGCAATAATGCATGTGGTGTAATATATCATTTTAAGTGGTATAATGCAGAGAATATGGAGGTGTGGTCCCTATTAAAGATTAATGAAATTTCATTCCCCTTAATGTGACACTCCATAGTTTCGAATGATCAGTAGGGGTAAATTTCTTAGAATAGAGTACCAGTGTTTTCTGTCACCATGGGTGTGGCACGTTTATTGAGAGAAGGTTAGTTATGAATTTGTGGATTTTTAGAGGATATCTTTGAGTTTTGAAAAATATTGTTTCAGGTGACCTTGACCCCACCAGTATCAAGTAGTAGCAATTTCTGCGAAACAATGGCTCCAGACACCAGCGTGACATTTTAGCACCTAAAATTTGTCATCTGCATGAAAAATATTTTTTAAGAAATTACAGTGGTGAGAATTTTGCAATTTTTTGATATTATTGTGAGGAAACAGTGTTCTTCTAGATAACATAGGCGGCTATGCTATAGTTTTTCTGGTTTTTGTGTCCCACGGGTCTGAAAATCGCTTATTTTGGCCATTTTTGCATCAAAATTTCATTTTTCAGGCATACAATCAAGGGGCATAACTCTTGCTACCCCCATTAAAATGACACTTCTGCATCAAAATCTTTAAGCCTAGTATGTGCTCAACCCAGGTATATATACATTGTATATGTGTTGTGGGATCACATTTCAGTTATTTTTCATTGAATTGATGCCCCCCCTTATTTTTGCACCAATCCCTGCAGAAAATCTGGAGTGTCACCTTCAATACCAGAAAATAGCACCATTATCATCTGTCAACTTGACAAATATTGTCACTGAAAATCATTTTTTAGCAAATCTGCTCAGTTAGAAGGAACATTTTATGTTAAATACACCATTCGTCTATGGATATTCCAATACATGTGGTCTTTAGTCATATAAATTGGTGGGGATTTGGAGAAGTGGGGGGGGGGGGTGGTGGTTCATGTATATGGTTATTGATGATTTTTCAGATGGGTACTTCTTCATGACATCATGCTCCTTGAATCTTAGCTGAAAAGGCAGTTACTCAGACATTACTCAGTATACAACAAGATTAGATATTCAGTCTTGCTTATTCACAAGTGTGAAATATAATAATGCAGGTTTCCCTGGTCATATTTCACTTGACAACATAATATTCATGTGATGTCATATTAACCTTGTAAAGCTTTCCCTTAATGCTAAATAAGACTTGGAATTTTTTAACCCATGGTTTTGGGAGAGTATTAAAGATAGTAGTTCCATGAAATATTATGTTTTATTTTGATATCTGAGGAAAATATGCATCTCAGAATATATTTTACACAACATTTTAGCATTTCAGAGCTTTTTCAAGCTATAGATGATGGTTGAATATATCCATTTTGTCCCTACGTCAAGCATAACGTCATTGGGTTCTGAATGACCCAAAAGGGGTGAAATCATGGGGTGCATGTAAATCCCCACCCAATCTTGCTGCCTGTAATTGCAATAATGCATGTGGTGTAATATATCATTTTAAGCGGTATAATGCAGAGAATATGGAGGTTTGGTCCCTATTAAAGATTAAAGAAATTTCATTCCCCTTAATGTGACACTCCATAGTTTCGAATGTTCAGTAGGGGTAAATTTCTTAGAATAGAGTACCAGTGTTTTCTGTCACCATGGGTGTGGCACGTTTATTGAGAGAAGGTTAGTTATGAATTTGTGGATTTTTAGAGGATATCTTTGAGTTTTGAAAAATATTGTTTCAGGTGACCTTGACCCCACCAGTATCAAGTAGTAGCAATTTCTGCGAAACAATGGCTCCAGACACCAGCGTGACATTTTAGCACCTAAAATTTGTCATCTGCATGAAAAATATTTTTTAAGAAATTACAGTGGTGAGAATTTTGCAATTTTTTGATATTATTGTGAGGAAACAGTGTTCTTCTAGATAACATAGGCGGCTATGCTATAGTTTTTCTGGTTTTTGTGTCCTACGGGTCTGAAAATCGCTTATTTTGGCAATTTTTGCATCAAAATTTCATTTTTCAGGCATACAATCAAGGGGCATAACTCTTGCTACCCCCATTAAAATGACACTTCTGTATCAAAATCTTTAAGCCTAGTATGTGCTCAACCCAGGTATATATACATTGTATATGTGTTGTGGGATCACATTTCAGTTATTTTTCATTGAATTGATGCCCCCCTTATTTTTGCACCAATCCCTGCAGAAAATGTGGAGTGTCACCTTCAATACCAGAAAATAGCACCATTATCATCTGTCAACTTGACAAATATTGTCACTGAAAATCATTTTTTAGCAAATATGCTCAGTTAGAAGGAACATTTTATGTTAAATACACCATTCGTCTATGGATATTCCAATACATGTGGTCTTTAGTCATATAAATTGGTGGGGATTTGGAGAAGTGGGGGGGGGGGGTGCTGGTTCATGTATATGGTTATTGATGATTTTTCAGATGGGTACTTCTTCATGACATCATGCTCCTTGAATCTTAGCTGAAAAGGCAGTTACTCAGACATTACTCAGTATACAACAAGATTAGATATTCAGTCTTGCTTATTCACAAGTGTGAAATATAATAATGCAGGTTTCCCTGGTCATATTTCACTTGACAACATAATGTTCATGTGATGTCATATTAACCTTGTAAAGCTTTCCCTTAATGCTAAATAAGACTTGGAATTTTTTAACCCATGGTTTTGGGAGAGTATTAAAGATAGTAGTTCCATGAAATATTATGTTTTATTTTGATATCTGAGGAAAATATGCATCTCAGAATATATTTTACACAACATTTTAGCATTTCAGAGCTTTTTCAAGCTATAGATGATGGTTGAATATATCCATTTTGTCCCTACGTCAAGCATAACGTCATTGGGTTCTGAATGACCCAAAAGGGGTGAAATCATGGGGTGCATGTAAATCCCCACCCAATCTTGCTGCCTGTAATTGCAATAATGCATGTGGTGTAATATATCATTTTAAGCGGTATAATGCAGAGAATATGGAGGTTTGGTCCCTATTAAAGATTAAAGAAATTTCATTCCCCTTAATGTGACACTCCATAGTTTCGAATGTTCAGTAGGGGTAAATTTCTTAGAATAGAGTACCAGTG